>MU762636.1:61720-99126 GCA_026770625.1 Nicotiana glauca
AAATATATATATATATATATATATATATATATATATATATATATATATATATATATATATATATTCTAGGACTCCTTAAACACAAAAGCTCTAGGGGGGCACCAGTAGAGGGTGATTGCAATCACAGTTGCTTCCTATATTTTTTTGAATTTTTTACATTGTCAGTTACTTATCAAACAATATTGTCACGACCCAAAAATGTAATCGTGATCGTGATGGCGTCTATCGTGTTACAAAGCAAGCCTATTCCCAAAATATTACTACTAATTTGATTATAAGAATTTAATAAAATATTTGCAATAATTTAATTCCTGATAAACTAAACCAACTCTAAATATAAATAATATAAAATACGAAAATGAGTCCCAAACATCGAGGTGTCACTAAGTCATGAGCGTCTAAAATTATGAACTGAGATATATAAACTGTCTAACTGTCCAAAGAAGAAATGATAAAAGGAGTAACAAGGTCATGCGGACACTATCAGCGACCTTACAAACTCCACAGATAATCGGTCTGAACTCAACAATCGTCGTACTCTAACTCACCTGGATCTGCACATAAAGTGTAGGGTGTAGTATGAGTACAACCAACTCAGTAGTAACATAAATAACTAAGGAACTGAGCAGTAGTGACGAGCTGAGCAAAACAGTCTATTATTTATTTTTCACAATTTTTAAAAAATAACATGAATAAACGGGTAAATTACATAACTCAGTAGATGGCACAAAGAAATTTAACAGATAAATGCAGCAACAACAAAATTAAATGCAACCCGCAGCAATGTCACTCCATCACTCATCACTCCCACTCCGCACTCCACACTCAACACTTCACACTCAACACTCAACACTCTGCACTCACTAGGGGTGTGTACAAACTCCGGAGGGGCTCACAAAGCCCAAGCGCTAAACACGGACAACTCACGTGCTACCGTATCAATACCTGAATCCGCACGGTCAACTTACGTACTGCGCGGATAATTCACGCGCTATGGTATCAATACCTGGACTCGCATGGTCAACTCACATTCTACGCGGACAACTCACGCGCTATGGTATTAATATCCTCACAACCACGCCATTATATCAATACCTGAATCCGCACGGTCAACTCACGTGCTGCGCGGACAACTAACGCGCTATGGTATTAATACCTGGACCCGCACGATCAACTCACGTGCTACGCGGACAACTCACGTGCTATGGAATTAATATCCTCGCAACCAGGCCGTTGGTCTTACTCAATCATATACCTCACTAGCCTCACTATCATCAACAAATAAAGGGACACAACCCACATTAATTATCACAACATATTAGCAAATAATAGAGACGGAGGTAAATATGTACAATAATTTCTATGACTGAATACAAATAATGTGAGCATGAATAAAGCCTAAGCATGATCTCTAACATGAGGGCAAACAAGTTCAACAACAAGTAAATACATAACTACAGATAATAGCTATTAGGCCTCGCAGCCTTACGGGACGGACCAAGTCTCAATCCCTCGAGGTATACACCCACATGCCCGTCACATAGCGTGGTATGACCTCCAAACAATCACACGATGTCAAATTCTCCGGGTTAATACCCTCAAAGTCAGAGTTAAAACTGTTACTTACCTCAGCTGTGTAAAATCCTACTGTGGGATGCCCCCGTCTCTGGACTCGTTATCCAAAAGTACTGAATCTAGCCATAATTAGATTAATACCATAAATATGTGGTAAAGAATCGAATTCCACAATAAAAATTATAAAATATGCCAAAATTTTAAAATCGGCCAAAACCCGGCCTCTGGGTCCACATCTCGGAATCAGTCAAAATAGCAGAATAATAATCCTTATCCTCTCCCGAGTCTAACCATATAAAATTCGTCAAAATAGAACTCCGTTTGATCCCTCAAATCCTCACTTAAAACTCTCCAAAACTCAAACTCTAACTCCCTCAATTTCACTTTGAAATCATCAATCAAATCCTAAAAATGAAGATGGATTCATAAATTATAATCAAAATCAAGTAGAGAATACTTACCCCAATCCGTATGGTGAAAATCGCCTCCAAAATCGCCCAAATTCGAGCTCCCCAACTCAAAATATGACAAAAAAAACAAACTCTAGTTTTTATTTTTTTCTGCCAACTATTTTGCCTCGTTTCTTATGCCAAAAGATTTAAACTCATATTTTATGCCTCCAATGGATTCCTTGTAAAATTCTAGTCAAGTTAGGCTTTTGAATCACTCAAGTTGACATTATAACGAAGGAGATATGTAGGTTTTAATATTTGCAAATAGTGCAGATTTTTAAATACGCTGCTAGTGGCAATTTCGTAATTACTCTGAAAAAAATCTGGCAACCTAGTTTTTAGTAAAATGATCATAAAATCCTCCTACGATGTCCAAATTCGATGATTCTTTTTGCTACCGGTCCGTAATTATGATACGGATCTAATGCTTCAATAAAAAAAATAAAATTTGAGCTCATTTGTTCAATATGATATCATTTATGTTTGAAGAAACGACGTCGAAACATAAGAAAAACGAGCGCAACATAACGCAAACTTATCCGAAACTCACCCGAGGCCCTAGGGACTTCAACCAATATTTTCCACAAGTCACATATCAGTACTCGAACTTAGTCGAACCTCCGGAACACCCAAAACAACATCAAAAGACCAAAGCAACCTCGAATTCAAGCCTAAGAACTTCTAAACATCCAACTTTCGCCAATTTAAGCCTAATTCTACCACGGACCTCCAAATTATATTCTGGACACACTTCTAAGTATAAAATCACCCAACGAAGCTAATCGAATCATAAAAATCCAAATCCGAATTCGTTTACTCATAAGTCAACTTCCGGTTGACTTTTTTAACTTAGCTTACTAACTAAGAGAACAAGTGATCATTTCACTCCAAAACTTCTCCGAACCCAAACCTACCAACTCGATACAACTCAACACTGCTGAACAACACATCAGGTCGTTGCAAATATTTATATAAAAAATATTACTTTTACTTTATTCCAAAAGGAGCACATTCATTTACAATTACAACATTTTTTAAAGGTCATGTACGTTTAGTGGTCTTCAAATTTTCAAACATAATCCACAATTTAAGGAATTAATTTTGACCCATATTAGTTTATCCATATTTCTCTCTCATCACTAATTTAAACTTATCATTTTTCTATAAAAGTTTCCCCCTAACAGGTTCCTCTTAAAAAATTTATTTTTCATTATCATATCAAACACCGTCTAAATCAATCCACATTTTTATTCCGTGTTTGTAGGTGTATATATTTTTTACAAGGTAATTTTAAATATGTAGCGATGAATATATTATCTATATTTGACGATACCAAACACAGTTTATAGTTATTCAACGTATATTTTTGTATATATGATGTATAACTAAATATACAGATTCGATATATGTATTATATATATTTAATGTATAAATTACATATGGTTGATGTGATCTATATAAAGTTCAAGTATATTTGACAAATAAAATATATTCTTCGTATATGTGATACATTGTTTATATTTGTTGTATATTATATACACACAGTAACAAGATATATATGTTTATAAATATATTATTATGATATTGAAGCAAATACATGTATTAGAAAAAAACTTTAAGTTTTCAGATCCACAAAATAATTATAATGTTTCATTGAATCTAATTATAATTTTCTTACTATATACGAAAATTAACAACTAGAAAATTGAAGTGCTAAATTTTCTTTGGAGGATCCTTACATGTTTTTTGGTTGTGACATTAATGTAGAAGAGAGATGTGTTGTAACGACCCGACCGGTCGTTTTGAGCCCTAGCGCGTTATTCAGCAGTCTGAGGCCATGAGCAGCTTCATTTCAGGTATTGTGACTTGTGCGTGTGGTCGGAATTGAATTCTGGGAAGTCCAGAGTTGATTTGGGAAGAGAATTCTAATTTCGGAAGCTTAAAGTTGAAAGAATCAACTAGGATTGGAATTTTAAGTAAACGACCTCGGAATCGGGATCTAAAGATTTCAGCAGGTTCGTATGATGATTTCGGACTTAGGCGTATGCCCGGATTAGATTTTGGATGACCCGGGAGCGTTTTGGCGCCTATTGTGGAAGTTGCATTTTGAAAAAAATTTCATAAGTTTGGTTTGAAGTGCATTTCAGTGTTATCAAGGTCCGTTTGGAATTCTGAGACTGGGAGTAGCTCCGTATGGTGATTCTGGAGTTGGGAGCGCGATCGGAAGTGAATTCGGAGGTTCGTAGGTCATTTTGAAGCCATTTGGCTAAAGATAGAAATTTGAACGTTTTTGAGAAGTTTGACCGGAAGTGGACCTTTTGATATCGGGGTTGGAATCCGATTTCGGAAGTTGGAGTATGTCTGTAATGTCAAATATGACTTTTGTGCAAAATTTGAGGTCAATCGGACGTGATTTGATAGGTTTAAATACCGGAAGTAGACGTTTGAAATTTTGAAGTTCATAAAGCTTGAATCGGGTTGTAATTCATGATTTTAGCGTTATTTGATATTATTTGAGGCCTCGAGCAGGTCTGTAATATGTTTTGGGACTGGTTGGTATGATTGGTTGGGGTCCTGGGGGCCTCGGGTGGATTTCGGGTGGCTAACGGATCGAATTTGGAGTTTGAAGAAGAGCTGGAGCTGCTGCTTCTGGTATTTCCGCTTCTGCGAAATTGGGGCCGCTTAATTGAACCGTAGAAGTGGTTAGGACCAAAATGGAGAGGACTGCAGATGCGGTCGAGCAGCCGCTGAAGCGGGACCGCACGTGCGGTCGAAGAGTCGCAGAAGCGGCCCAAGATCCACAAAAGCGGAACCGCATATGCGGTGGGCCGTCCGCAGAAGCAAAAATTGGGCTGGAGCCCAGGACCACAACAGCGTTATTTTGTCCGCAGAAGCGGACCGCGAAAGCGAAAATATTTTCGCAGAAGCGGAAACAACTGAGACAGTGAGATGTTTTAAGTTCGGGGTTAAGTTCATTTCAACCTCATTTTTCTTCCATTGGAGTCGATGGGGAGCAGCTTTGAGGTATCATTTTCGCCACTTGTCATGAGGTAAATAATTTATGCTAACTTTGAGTTAAATACAAGGTTTATACATGGTTTTAGGCAAGGAAATTATAGAAAATTGAAGTTTTGGTAGAAGACCTAGAAATTTACATTTCTTAGAATTTGACCGCGATTTCGGGTATGGAATTTAGAGAAAATTATATATTTGAGTTCCTAAGGTCATGGGAAAAGTTTATCTTTGAATATCTTTAGAATCCGGGCACATAGGCCCGAGGGCATTTTTGTCATTTCACTAAGCGGAGCTGGGGATTTGTATAATTTGAATAGTTAACAAGTATTCGAGTATATTTTTATTAGTTTGCCGTTATTTGGCTATTTTCGAAACATTTGGCAACGATTCGAGTCGTCGGGAAGGCTTGGAGGCCGTTTATTGATTTTCGGAGCGAGGTGAGTCTCCTTTCTAACCTTGTAAGAGGGAAATGTCCCCATAGGTGTAATAATTAATTGTGTGATCTTATTTGTGGGGGCTACGTACGCACGAGGTGACGAGAGTCCGTGCGTAGCTACTATTATGCTATTGTCCAGGTAGTTAGGACCCATAAGCATGTTATACGTGAATTATTTATGAACCCATCGATAGCTTGAATTGCTTAAATCGCATTGAATTAGTAAGAGAATTACTAAAAGGATTAAACTTCATTTCTTAAAAATTGTTAAAGGATAATTGGTTTTATTTGGATAATTATTCCCCGATAAAATTCTAATTGGCTATTTTAGCATGTATATTATGTGTACCTGTGTCGCATGGATGATTCACGAGCAGGGTGATTGTGTATCTTATGTGTACCTGCGTCGCATGGATGATTTGCGAGCAGGGTGATTGTTTATTTTATGTTGACTGCATCGCATGGATGATTAGCGAGCGGGGTAATAGATGCATCTATGAATCGTGCCGTTCGTCCCTCGGCAGGGTACAATTTACATTCCTGTTGGATCGAGTCGTCGCCTTGGTGTGATTTGCGCATGTTACTTGTCGCTTGAAATTTTAAATGTGGATTTGGCCCTTCGTGGCTTGATATAAATTGATAAGATAATAAAGAATAAACCTTGGAAGCCCTTGCTTAATTGTTGAAGGTGTTTACCTGTTTTCTGGCTTCGCGAATTTGAACTAATATATAAATCCATGATTTTCCTCACATTTCTATAATAGTGTTAATTGACCTCTAGTGAGTGTCAGAGTTGGCCACCTCATCTCTACTACTTCGAGATTAGGCGGGATACTCATTGAGTACACATTGATTACGTACTCATGCTACACTTCTGTGCATTTTTGTATATATATATATACCTCTAACAGCCTACTGGGCGTAGCAATATGGATGACTCTAGGACTAGGTGAGCCGCACTATTCAAGACGACCCGCAGCTAGTATAGTTCCTTTTAGCATTTTTATTATTTATACCCTGTCCACTGTATTTCGGACAGATATTATTTTATTTTTCTTATCGATAGTCGCTCATGCACTTGTGACATCGAGTTCTGGGATGATTGAAGTATTGTTTGAACTGTTTAGCATTTAAATTCGATTTGATACATTATTCTTTAAAAAATTCTAAATATGGAAGGAAAATCCTGAATTTCAAAAGTGTTAAAAAATGATATTTGATTAAGTAATTTGGTTGGCTTGCCTGACAGCAATGTCCGATGCCACCACGACCCTTAGTGAATTTTGGATCGTGACAACATGGTATCAGAGCACTAGGTTCCCGTTGGTCTCACGAGTTATGAGAAAGTCTAGTAGAGTCTCGCAGATCGGTACGGAGACGTCTGTACTTATCCTCTGGAGGCTACAGGGCTGTTAGGAGTACTTCCCTTCTTGATTCCCTTATCGTGCGATTTGATTCCTTTGAGGCTTATGCTTTTGGTTCCTTCCTACTCAATCTGATGCGAGCGCTTGTTAGAAATTGAGAATTTGAAGAATTGAAATGGCACTACAAATGTGATGTGGGATGATTCTCCTAGTATAGTTGATTGGACTATTATAGTCGCCTTATGGAAGGATTTTCTATTGTTTCAGCTCGGTAACAAAACTTCTAAGAGCCTTGAGGCTAGGCACAGGTTGCCATAATGCTTACGAATGATTATTCTGCAGTGTTGTTGCGATGATAGGGTATTTGCCCATGTGTCGGGGCAGTGAATGAATTGAAGGGAGGTTTACTCAGTGTGTAATCGAAGGGATTCAGTATTTTATTCCCGGCAGGGAAAAGACAAGCGAACTAAGGATGGTCAGATGTGGACCGGTGGAAGTAATGAAATGTGGTAATTGCAAGCGTGGTAGAGTTCTCCTCTATATGAGGGTGCTGTTGTCCTAATTGGACGTATTAAGTTTATCGGTGCTATGATCTTCTACAACTCGCCCTTGGGGCAAGATATTGTGGAATAATATCAGAGATACAACCATCAGGCATCGCAGGATGCAGTGGTTTAGGATTGAATCAGTATTTTAAATGTTGACGGTTCAGTGAAGACGACCTTTGGAAAGGTTTAAGGGTTAGCAATAATCGTGGATTCAAGTTCTAGGAAGATACATTTTTATTGAGGCAACAACTGAGAAACAAAGAGATGAGAAAGACGTGTGGGAAGTGTCAGGCGGAGCTGTATAAGGCTTAATGGTAGGATGACTACGCGCCTAAGGATAGTTTGGAAGGATCTGGAATTTTAGCGACTGGCCATTGAAGTCTGCGGACGTAAATTAAAGTATGGGCCATTATGCGGCATGAGATTTGGTATAACGGGAAGGAGCTGTTTGAAATGAAGAAGGACTCAACATAACTCTGAATTTGGAAAGGTGTTGCCGCACATTTAATTAATGTCCACGAGGAGTGAATGGACTGGTGCAGCTAGAAAGTGAGCTTGGACTCAGGATGGGTTGTTGATGTCGTAGTGATTGTACCCCATACAGCAGCGTTGGAAGATGCTGGGGAGTAATTTCTATAGGTGGGGTATTCCTGTGAGCAGGTTAGCAGTCGCGTGGTGGCGAGGCTTCTGCGAAGAGTTCTACTGGTTATGCAGCAAAGGAAATTGTTGTGTGAATGTTGTTAGTGATTTAGAGTATCAAATTGGGTTTATACGGTAAGATATCGAGAATGCTGGCGATTGATTGCGCAAGGTTATGTCAATAAGAAATTAAGAATCCTGGTGAACTCCAGAGTTTTGTAATAGTGGCTTCAAGCTAAGTGGGAGAGTCCCACCGCCTATGATTGGGTTGCATGGTTAACTACCTGCGAAGTTTCTGGTGATTAGCATATTGATGGGTTATTTCAGCTACGGGAAAGGAACATAAGTGGTAATTTGAGCAAATGAATTATTAATGGTGTGCTATCGTTGGCCTTATTGGCCCATGTTCAGACTTGGGGAGTGATTCTGTCGGGTCCTCTGTTGAGAATTGTGGAGTTGATTATATTCGGGCCAAGTCAGAACGGGCAGCTCTCAGCAGTGGTCCTAGCGGATTCAAAGAGGTAAAGTGTGGTGCCTATTGGTTTCGAGCCTATGAGTACAGTTAAGAATCAAGCTTTGTAGCAGCTTATGAGAAGGTGCCCAGAATGTTCTATGATATTTTGACTTGTGGTGTAGCATTTGAGTGCTATGAAATAGTTCGTGGGAATTGAGACAGTCTGGTCTCGTGATTCAAGGTTACTCGGGTTTATGTGTTGAATGGAGTTAGTATTATTTCTAAGGCAAGCAAGGATAAATTGGAAGAAGGTAGAATGACTAGCCATAGTTGAATTGGCATATTGGGGCCAGCGATCAGTTCATTCAGCGTGATCAAGTTGTGTGTATGATTTGTGGCGGTACGTGTGAGGCTTATCGGACGCTGTAATTGGTGTTATTCAGAAGCATTCTTCTGTTATGGCCTGTTAAGTGGAAGTGGATTCCGGAAGGGCTATGGTGGCTTGGACCACTGCTGCAGAATTTCATATTCTACGGTTATGGGAATTCACCTGTGTGTCGCTATGATTCCCCTGAAGCGAGTTAAGTGCAAAGTTCTTATATGATGAAGTGTTGAAATAATAATGGTTTCGGAGTTATGATGAAAATCGTGTTCTATCGTATATTGGCACGTTGGGTGCAGTGAGTAGCATGGAAATTCGAAGTGAGGATCAAGGTTGCAGTTTGGTGCTGGTAAGGATGTCACGGGCTCGGATGAGCAAGGAAAGGGTTGAATGATTAAAGTAAAATGGTTTTGTCTTCAACGTCACCTGAGAACGATGTTTTGTGAAAAAGGCTTTGCATCCTGGTTAAGGATTCTTGATCACTTTTCAGCATTAGCGCGGCCGATGGTTTGGATGAGCGGACCCGTTATTTATTTCGGAAGATTGTAGGAGTGTGTCCCACGGGAAGATTGTATAAGTGTGACATGTTGTCACTTGATTAACTAAAGATTTAAACCAAGTATGAGGATTGTGGTAATAGCATTTATTTGAGAATTTAGGCCTGGAGGGCACTTTGGTTATCGGGTTATGAACTGAGGAGGTTGCTCCGGTGATGATGGTTGTTCTTATGTGTTATGAGGGAAAGAGATTTACTATGGACCTTTGAAAGGTTATTAGCCAAGTTGGTGCAACCAGAAAATCGGCTTGAGACCAATGGATTGATTTATATGTGAACAGGGCTTTATATCAGGCCAGTTGTGTTCATTTCAGTAACGCGCTCCTTAGGGAGTAGTCAGGGTGTTATCTCGTTGTCAAACATTTCATGTAGTGATACATTGCATCGTGTGAGTTTTGAGACGGCCTGAGAAATTGTGTATGTGTTGAGGATCCACGCGGGAATGTCGTATTATGAGCAAAATGGCTCTTGAGATTCAGATTATATATTGCACCTTAGTTGTGCTTGAGTTTTGTAGCTTATGGCGTTGTATGTTCCTTCAGGGATGGTATTATGCACTTAGCGTGCTTGTGACCAAATTCGATATCTTGTTGTAATGGGCAGCTTGGCCCGATGTATATCTCCTTATGTGAATTCTATGTGTGGATCGGTTGGCACGCTGCCATGGGTATGTTATTTGGATCGGGTGGCACGCCACCATGGGTATGTTATTTGGATCGGGTGGCACGCCACCATGGGTATGTTATTTGGATCGGGTGGCACGCCGCCATGGGTATGTTATTTGGATCGGGTGGCACACCGATAATGCGATGTTCGGTACAGTTCCCCTATTTGCCTTTATGTGTTCTGATTCCTATTTTTCGAGGAGAGCTCGTTCTAGCTGTGAGCTCGCATCGCATGTATGATTCGCGAGCGGGGTGTCCGTTTAGCATGTACCCGCATCGCATGTATGATTTGCGAGCGAGGTAATTAGATCTCTTTTTCAGAGTTCATTTCCTTCTGTATCACGTTTTAATTGGTAGCCTATTTGTAACGACCCGATCGGTCATTTTGAGCTCCAGCGTGTCGTTCAATGGTCTGAGGCCATGAGCAGTTTCATTTCAGGTATATTGACTTGCGTGTATGGTCGGAATTGAAATTCAGGAAGTTGAGAGTTAAATTTAATTGAAAATTCTCATTTAAGAAGCCGTAAGTTGGAGAAAATGGCTAAGATTGGAATTTTGAGTAAACGACCTCGAAATCAAGATCTGAAGGTTCCAGCAGGTTCGTATGTTGAGTTCGGACTTGGGCGTATGCCCGGTTAGGGTTTTGGTAACTCGGGAGCGTTTTGGCGTCTATTGTGGAAGTTAGCATTTTGGAAGAAATTTCTTAAGTTTGGTTCGAAGTGCATTTTAGTGCTATCGATGTCCGTTTGGGATTTCGAGACTGGGAGTAGCTCCGTATGGTGATTCTGGAGTTGGGAGTGCGATCGGAAGTGAATTCGGAGGTCCGTAGGTCATTTTGAAGCCATTTGGCTAAAGATTGAAATTTGAAGGTTTTGAGAAGTTTGACCGGAAGTTGACTTTTTGATATCGGGGTCAGAATTCGATTTTGGAAGTTGGAGTATGTCAAATATGACTTGTGTGCAAAATGTGAGTTCAATCGGACGTGATTTGATAGGCTTAAGCATCGGAAATAGAAGTTGGAAAGTTCAAAGTTCATAAAGCTCGAATCGGGGTGTACTTCATGGTTTTAGCGTTGTTTGATGTGATTTGAGGCTTCGAGCAAGTCCGTAATGTGTTATGAGATTGGTTCGTATGATTGGTTGGGGTCCCGGGGGCCTCGGGTGGATTCCGGGTGGTTAACGGATCGAAAAATAGATTTTTGGGAAGGCTGGTGTTGCTGGTTGCTGGTATTTCCGCTTCTGCGGATATGGGACCGCAAAAGCGAGGAAGTAACCACAGAAGCGGTTGGGTGTGAGGTGAGCCAGGACCGTAGAAGTGGCCAGGAAACCGCAGAAGTGGTTCCGCTTAAGTGAAAATTAGACCGCAGGAGCGGTCCACCCCAATTTGGCCAGAACCGCAGAAGCGGCCCAAAATCGCAAAAGCGGTTTTCGCAGAAACGATAATGGTACCGCAGAAGTGGAAATGTCTGGAGGCAGAGGGGTTGTTTTATGTCGGATTTTGTTCATTTCTTCTTCATTTCTTCATGGCCTGGGCGATTTTTGTGGAGCTTCAAGAGAGGATTTTTGTCGTCAATGTTAAGATAAGTTATTCCTACCTATTTTGAGTTAAATACATTAATTATATATGGATTTTAGTATGAAAATGGGTAGAAAATTGAGGTTTTGGTGGGAAACCTAGAAATTATATTCTTGGAATTTAGCCACGATTTTGAGTATGAAATTAAGGGAAAATTGTATATTTGAGTTCCTAAGGTCATGAGTAACCTTTATCTTCGAGAAATTTTGGATTCCGGGCACGTGGGCCCGAGGGAATTTTTTGTCAACTTTTCGTTTGGGGTTAGGAATTGTTATAAGTTGGGTTGTAAAGTATAATTTAGCATATATTAATGGATTTATATGATCATTGGCTAGTTTTGGAGCATTGTGCGTTGGTGCAAGTCTTCAGAAGAATGTAAAATGCCGGTTGTGGATCTTCGGAGCGAGGTGAGTCTCCTTTCTAATCTTGTGAGGGGAAATTTAACCCTTAGGTGAAGTGATTGATTATGTGATCCTATTTGTGGGGGCTACGTATGCACGAGGTGACGAGAGTCCGTGCGTAGCTACTATTATGCTATTGTCCAGATAGTTAGGACCCATCAACATGTTATACTTGGATTAATTATGAACCCATCGATGACTTGGATTGTTTAAATCACCTTTAATTAGTAAACAAATTTAAAAAGAGATTAAACATCATTTTCTGAATTGTTAAACAGAGAATTGGTTTTATTTGGATAATTATTCCCCGATAAAATTCTAATTGGCTATCTGAGCACGTATCTTATGTGCATGGATGATTCGCGAGCAGGGTGATTGTTTATTTTATGTTGACCGCGTCGCATGGATGATTCACGAGTGGGGTAATAGATCACATTGAATTAATAAATGGATTTCTAAAAAAAGACTTAAGCTTCGTTTTCTCAAATTATTAAAGAGAATTGGCCTTTCTTGGATAATTTCTCCATATTGACTTGTTGACTGATTGTCTGTCTGTGTGTGTTTATTTTGGAACGGGCCGAACGCCTCGGCAGATTAATAGATGCATCTATAGGTGCGCCGTCGACCCTCGGCAAGTGCACATTTATTTCTGTTGGATCGGGTCGTCGCCTCGGTATGATTTGCACATGCTTGTATTGCTGCCCGGGCTTAATTAAGTTGTTACATGCTTCACTATGGCTCGAGATCATTTTGTTAATAATGAAAATAAATCGTGGAAATTTCCTATGAAAGAATTATGTGCTTACTTGTTTCCTTTATCTGGATTAACATCATGCCTAAAGATATAAATCCACTGTTTAATATGTATATTGAGGATGAATAATCATTGGACTATTAGAGAGTGTCAGAGTTGACAATCTCGTCTCTACCCCTTCGGGATTAAGCGGGACACTCACTGAGTATACGTTGATTACGTACTCATACTACACTTCTGTGCATTTTTTTTTGCACAGGTATATATATATCTCTAGCAGCCTATTGAGCGTAGCAGCATGGATGACGCCGGGACTAGGTAAGCTGCATCATTCGAGGCGACCGCAACTAGGGTAGTCCCTTCCAGTTTATTGTATTTACTTTCCGTCCACTATATTCCGGGCGGATGTTGTATTTTATTTCTCTTATAAGTAGTTTCTCATGTACTTGTGACACTGGGTTTCTGGGATGGTTTTCAACGGATTTGTACTAATTGTTATTATTTATATTTGAATTCAAGTAGTGAACTTTTATTTATAAAAATGGAAGGAAAAACCTTAGATTTTCAAAAGTATTAAAAGAGGAATTAATTGATAAGTTAGTTGGCTGGCCTGACAGACGTAGTATTAAATTATGAATTATGAATTTTTTATAATTGTCATGACCCAAAATCCACTAAGGGTCGTGGTGGCGCTGGACACCGCTGTCAGGCAAGCCAACCAAAATATTAATTAATCTTCTATTTTTGTATTGTCAAAATCGTTTTTCTTCACACATTAAATAACGAATAATAAAATTTACGGAAACAACCGCAAAATCTTTAACAAACTTAACATTTAATAATTCAAAAATCCTCCCAGAACCCGGTGTCACAAGTGCATGAGCATCTACTGACAAGGAAATAAAATATAACATCCGTCCGGAATATAGTGTACAGGAAGTAAATACAGTATACTGGAAGGGACTGTACTCGCTGCAGCCGTCTCGAATAATGCAACTCACCTAGTCCCAGATTCATCCGTGCTGCTACGCCCAGTAAGCCGTTAGAGTTACATATACATGTGCAACAAAAATGCATAGAAGTGTAGTATGAGTACGTAAACAACGTGTACTCAATGAGTATCCCGTCTAATCTCGAAAAAGTAGAGACGATATGGTCAACTTTGACACTTACTAATGGTCCAATAATGATTTATCCATAATATATTAAACCGTAGATTTTTATAAACATGATTATAATTCAATGGGTTGAAGCAAATAAACAATTCTTTCTTTTATAGAAAATAATTCTTTTTCATCATTTATATACATATTCTTAAGCCAGAAGAGGCAGCAACAATTTCAATAAGTTTCAAGGCAAGCAATACAAGCATGTGCAAATCATGCCGAGGTCGACGGCCCGCTCCAACAGAAATGTAAACTGTGTACTGCCGAGGGTTGAACGGCTCGAACCATAGATGCATCTATTTATCTACCGAGGTGTTCGGCCCGCTCCAAAAAATAAAAACATAGAGACATTCAATCAAGAAGTTAACATGGAGCAATTATTCAAAGAAAAGTTAATTCTCTTTTAACAATTTAAGAAAATAAGGTTTATATCTTTTTAGAAATTCATTACTAATTTGATATAATTTTAGCAATTCGACTATCCATGAGACTCCAAATATTCCAAGTATAGGATGATTTTGGGTCCTATACTACCCGGACAATAGCATAATAGTAGCTATGCACGGACTCTCGTCACCTCGTGCATACGTAGCCCCCACAAATAGGAGCACATAACCAATTAACTCACCTATGGGGACAATTACCTCTTACAAGGTTAGAGAGGAGACTCACCTCGCTCCGAACATCCATAACCGGCATTCCACGTCCTTCCGAAGACTCGAATTGATGTGCAACGCTCCAAACTAGCCAATAAATATGTAAATCCATTAATATATACTTAACTTCTCATTATAATCCAATTCGTAGAAATTCCTAACCCCGATCGAAAAGTTGACAAAAATGCCCTCAGGCCCACGTGCCCGGATTTCCAAAATTTTCGAAGAATAAGTTTATCCATAACCTCACGAACTCAAATATATAATTTACTCTCAAGTCCATACCCAAAATCGTGGTTAAATTCCAAGAAATGTAAATTCCTAGGTTTTCCACCAAAACCTCAAGTTTATATTAATTTAAATGCTCAAATCCATACATAGTTGACATATTTAACTCAAAATAGGTGGGGATAAATTACCTTAACGTTGATAACGAAAATCCCCTCTTGAAGATCCCCAAAAATTTGCCTAAGCCATGAAAATATGAGAGAAAATGGCCAAATCCCGATTTTTAAAACAACCCCTCTGCCTCCAGCTAATTCCGCTTCTGCGGAAAAACCTCCGCTTCCGCTGTCCTGCTTTTGTGGCTTCCCCTAGGCCTACCCGCTTCTGCTTCTACGACTAGCCTTCCACAGATGCGGTCCCGCTTCTACGGAATCTTGACCGCATATGTGGTCCTCGAGCCTTGACCAAAAATCCTCTTCTGCGGTTAACCCACCGCAGAAGCAAAAATACAAGCAACCAGACCTTTCAGATATATCAAAATTCCAAATTTTGATCCGTTAGTCACCCAGAATGCACCCGAGGCCCCCGGGACCCCCAACCAATCATACCAACCAGTCCCAAAACACATAACGGACTTGCTCGAGCCTCAAATCACATCAAACAACACGAAAATCACAAATTACCCCCCAATTCAAGCTTTATGAACTTTAGAACTTCCAACTTCTACCTTTGATGCTTAAACATATCAAATCATGTCCGATTGACCTCAAATTTTTCACACAAGTCATATTCGACATCGCGGACCTACTTCCGATTTCGAAATTGGATTCCGACCCCGATATCAAAATGTCAACTTCCAGTCAAACCTCTCAAAATCCTCCAAATTCTATCTTTAGCCAAATGGTTCCAAAATAACCTACGGACCTCCGAATTCACTTCCGATCGCGCTCCCAACTCCAGAATCACCATACGGAGCTATTCCCACAATCGGAATCCCAAACGGACATCGATATCACTGAAATTCACTTCAACCCCAAACTTATAAAATTTCTTCTAAAATGCTAACTTTCATAATAGGCACCAAAATGCCCCCGGCTAATCCAAGACCCGATCCGGGCATACGCCTGAGTCCGAAATCATCATACGAACCTGCTGGAACTTTCAGATCCTGATTATGAGGTCGTTTACTCAAATTCCAATCCTAGTTAATTCTTTCAACTTTAAGCTTCCGAAATGAGAATTCTCTTCCCAAATCGACTCTGAACTTCCTGAAACTTAATCCCGACCATGCGTACAAGTCATACTACCTCAAATGAAGCTGCTCATGGCCTCAAACAGCTGAACGACGTGCTAGAGCTCAAAACAACCGATCGGTTCATTACATTCTCTCCCACTTAAACATACGTTCGTCCTCGAACGTGCTGAGAACTACACTGGAGTAGCCTAAAATCATTGTTCAGCTTCTGATGCACCTTCCCGTGCTAACACAACTTAGTTGAGCACATTAGCTCGATAAATTCTGAAGATATTTCCTTTTATTCAATCAAATAGGCCTTAGAGCCCAATTCCAACATCTGGAATTCTATGCCAGACCTGCTTCCAACATACGATCACTCTGGTTATTGGGTTAAGGACTGTGGAGGTTTGCTCCAGCTATGAGGGCAGTTCTTATGTGTTATGAGCAGAAATAGGGTTATTATGGACCCTGGAAAGGTTATTAGCCTAGTCAGTGCAATTAGAATCGGCTTGAGGTCGGTGGATAGATTCAAATGTGAATATAGGCTTTATATCAGGCCAAATATGTTCATTTCAGTAATGCGCTCCTTGTGGAAGTGTAGTCAGGGTGTTATTTCGTTGCCAGATATTTCAAGTAGTGATAGATTGTGCCGTGTGAGACGGCTTGAGAAATTGCTTATGTGTTGAGGATCCGCGTAGAAATAATGTCATATGAGCCAAATGTCTCTTGAGTTTCAGATTGTATGTCGCACCTCAGTTGTGCTTGAGTTTTGTAGCTTATGGCGCAATATGTCCCCTCAGGGATGGTATTATGCACTTAGCGCGTTTATGAACGATATTCGGTATTTTGTTTTAATGAGCAATTTAGCTCAAGGTATATCTCCTTATGTGAGTTCTATATATGGATCAGGTGGCACGCCGCTATGGGCATATTATGTGGATCGAGTGGCACCACGCCATGGGCATGTTATGTGGATCGGGTGGCACGCTGCCATGAGTATGTTATTTGGATCGGGTTGCGCGCCTTAATAATGTGATATTGAGTATAGTTCCCTAAGTCTGTTTGATCTTTTTTGTTTCCTATTTTTCCAAGGAAAGCTCATATTAGCTGTGGGCCCGCGTCGTACGTATGATTCGCGAGCGGGGTAATTATATTTCCTTTTCAGAGTTTGTTTTTCTTGGTATCACATCCAAATTGGTAGCCTATCGGCACATTGTAGCATCATATGAGACTTTTGATTATGTCTGGGGTGGCTTACTACCTAAGCAGTTCGTACTGAGTGAGACGAGGTTATTGGATTCGGGATAAGTGTAATCTGACTGTATGGAATATGTTAAGGAGCAAAGATCATTATTTGGTTCAGAATGTGGTAATGTTTCTTGTCATAAGTATAGACTCAATGATTGGTTGACTCGGCAGTTGATTATGAATTTCTGCACATCTCTTCCGTTATGGCGGCATTGTAAGGGTTAGAGTAAGACCTGTGTATGTCATGGGGTGCAATGGGAGCATTAGATTCGTGGAATTTTGACTAAGTTTATCAGAAAATGTTATTGTGGTCCGACGGGTAAAATGATGCTAGGTGTGAATTTAGCTAAGGTACGCAGTCATGTTTTGGTGTTGTGTGTAGTAGGAAACATCACAAACCTTCTGGTCCGCGTAACTCTTCTGTATGGAATTGGCTGTACAAAGTCTATCCTCAATCACCTTGACTCTCTCCAAAGCATCCTAAACCAAGTCTGTGCCCAATAATCTAGCCTCACCTGGCTCGAACCAACCCATCGGAGATCTATATCACCTACCATATAAGGCCTCGTACGGTGCCATTTGAATGTTGTAATGATAATATATGTTGTAGGCAAACTCCGCTAATGGCAACAAATGATCCCAAGAACCTCCAAACTCAATCACACACGCACGGAGCATATCCTCAAGAATATGAATAGTGTACTCGGACTGTCCATCCGTCTGAGGGTGAAATGTTAAGCTCAACTCCACCCGAGTACCCAACTCCTACTGTACGTCTCCCCAGAATCGCGATGTGAACTGAGTACCTCTGCCCGAAATGATGGGAATTGGAATACCATGTAGACGGATAATCTCCCAGATATAAATCTCCTCCAACCGCTTCGAGGAATAGGTAGTACACACAGGGATGAAATGCCTGGACTTGTTCATCCAGTCCACAATAACCCAAATAGCATCGAACTTCTTCAATGTCTGTTGGAGCCCATATACGAAGTCCATGGTGATCCGCTCCCATTTCCAATCCGAAATATCTATTTGCTAAAGCAATCCACCGGTATCTGGTGCTCATACTTCACCTGCTGACAATTAAGGCACCGAGCTACAAAACAAACAATATCCTTCTTCATCCGTATCCACCAGTAGTGCAGCCTCAAATCCTGATACATCTTCGGGGCACCCGGGTGAATGGAATACCGCAAATTGTGGGCCTCCTATTGAATAAACTCCCGAAGCCTATTAACATTGGCTACACAAATTCGACCCTGCATTATCAATACTCTGTTATCACCAATAGTCACATCTCGAGCATTGCCATGCAACACTTTATCCTTGAGGACAAACAAATAAGGGTCATCAAACGGATGCTGCCGGATAGGATCAAATAAGGAGGATCGAGAGACCACACGAGCTAGAACCCAACTGGTCTCCGAAAGATCCAATCTCACAAACTGGCTATCTAAGGCCTGAACAATCATTGCCATAGGCATCTCTACTGCTGGTAAATAAGCCAAACTCCCCAAACTCGCTACCTAGCAGCTCAAAGCATCGGCCACCACATTGGCCTTGCCCGGGTGATACAAGATAGTGATGTCATAATACTTCAGCAGCTCTAGCCATCTCTTCTGATGCAAATTAAGGTCCTTCTGCTTGAACATATGTTGCAAACTCCGATGATCATTATATATCTCACAAGGCATGACGTACATGTAATAATGCCAGATCTTCATGGATTGGATAATTTGCCTCATGTATCTTCAACTGTCTGGATGCATAGGCAATCACCCTACTATCCTGCATCAATACTGCTCCAAGGCCAAATCTCGAGGCATCACAATAGATAGTATAAGACCCCAAACCGGTAGGCAATATCTATACTGGGGCTGTAGTCAGGGCTATCTTTAGCTTCTAAAAGCTCTCCTCGCACTCTTTCGTCCACTGGAATGGAGCACCCTTCTGGATCAGTCCGGTCGTAGGAGCTACAATAGATGAAAACCCTTAAACAAATCGACGGTAATAACCTGCCAAGCCAAGAAAACTACAGATCTTTGTAGCTGAGGATGGTCTGCGCCAACTCTGCACGACCTCCACTTTCTTCGAATCCACTTGAATACCCTCTTTCGAGACCACATGACCCAAGAATGCCATAGAATCCAACCAAAACTCACATTTTGAGAACTTAGCATACAACTTCATTTCTTTCAAGGTCTGGAGCACTGTTCTCAGGTTCTGCTCATGATCTTCCTGACTCGGGAATATACCAGAATGTCATCAATAAAAACAATCACGAATAAATCCAGATATGGCCAGAAAACACTGTGCATCAGATGCATGAAGGCTGTTGGGGCATTAGTCAGACCAAATGACATGACAAGGAACTCGTAATGACCATACCGAGTCCTGAAGGCAGTCTTCGGGATATTTGGCTCCCAAATCTTTAACTGATGATATCCTGAACGCAAGTTAATCTTAGAAAACACACAAGCACCCTGTAACTGGTTAAACGGGTCATCAATACAAGGCAAAAGATAACGGTTCTTCACTGTCACCTTATTCAATTGGCGATAATCAATAGGGAGAATTACACAAAAATACAATTCACCTACATATATTGTAGCAGAATAACCCAGTTACAACTTTGCAAATCTGTAGCCCATTAATAATAGAACAACGTTTGAAAAATAAGCATTTTCTTCTTTCTTTTTTCATTCTGCAAATCTTCAAGCACGAAAATTCAGTAATTTTTTATTCTTCTTCCCCAAGTTTGTATATATTACTATTCCAGCTAAAAAAACTTCAAATTCATATTAACGCAACTTGAAAACCTTAAGTTTTCTTCTTTTCCAACTTCCAAATAGAATAAATAAAAATTAAAAATTGAAAAAAATATTGCAGGTTCATGATTTTTCAAATAAATCAACAAGAAAAGTCGATTTATACATAGATTGAACATATAAAATTTTAATTTTAGATTTAACTACACATGTGCATTACATGTATAATGATGTATAACTTTGTATAAACTTGTAACAAAGAAGAAGAAAAGAAGAATGTGTCAAACATCCATGGATGCCTACTATACACGTACAATGTATATACACACTTATACATTAAAAATATATCTAATTTATACAATATCGTACGCATATATACATATTTATACAATATTGTATAAGTTTGTATAAACACTACCTATACAAGTTTACACTAGAAAACACCTCCCGTCCATCACCACATTACAGTTTTCGGTGGTTGCTGGTGTTGAATTTTTCCGGCGAGGTTTTGGCATTCAAATCTGGGCTTCACCAGTAGTGAAGGATGAAACAAAAACTAAGAGAAATAAGAAAATATGAGATAAGGTCGTCCGAGATGTTCTTTTAGGAAAGATCTGATAGTTTTAGGCCAGATCTAATAATTTTTGGACTGATATGCCAAGTTTTATTGTGGTTCCTTAATTTTTTTTTGTCAATTAACTCAAAAATCAAAATCTAATTGACATAGAATGGGAGGATTATCATGAGTGTGTACAAGAAAATTTTGTAATTTTTAGGGAGAAGGAAGAGAGGCGAGTGAAGAGAGATTGAGTATGCAGGGAAAGAAGAAAGAAGAAAGAAGAAAAGAAAAAAACCCTAGAAGTATGCGTTTAATAATGGGATAAAGACTAAAAAGTTTCTTTCAAGATATATACAACCTGGGCCAAACCGGGTAAAGTCTTCAAACATGGGCCATTTTTAGTTGGGTTGTTGTACCAAGTGATTAAAAGCATAATTCTTTCTAATCAATACACATACGCATAGTACCATCCTTCTTCCTCACAAAGAATACAGGAGCACCCCAAGGTGATACACTGGGCCGAATGAAACCCTTATCAAGTAATTCCTAGAACTGCTCATTCAGCTCCTTCAACTCAGGAGGAGCCATACGGTACAGAGGGATATAAATAGCATAATGCCCGGCAATAGATCAATACCAAAATCAATGTCTCTATCAGAAGGCATGCCTGGAAGATCAGCTGGAAATACGTTAGTAAAATCCAGTACTACTGGGACTGAATCAACAGAAGGAGTATCCATACTGACATCTCTCACATAAGCTAAATATGCATCAGAACCCTTCTCAACCATACGCTGAGCCTTAAGGAAAGAAATAACTATACTGGGAGTGTGACCTAAAGCACCCCTCTACTCAATATGCGGTACACCTGGCATGGACAGTTTCACGATTTTGGCGTGACAATCAAGAATAGTATAATGGGGCGACAATTAGTCCATGCCCAAGAAAATATCAAAATCAACCATGATGAGCAATAATAAAGTGGCTCTAGTCTCAAAACCACCAAGAACAACCAAACATGAACGATAAACGTGGTCCACAACAACAGAATCTCCCATAGGAGTAGAAACATAAACTGGGGAACTCAAAGAATCCCGAAGTACACCCAAATGTGGAGCAAAATAAGAAGACACATAGGAATAAGTGGAGCCTGGATCGAATAGAATTGATGCATCTCTGTGAAAGACCAAGATAGTACTTGTGATGACAGAATCAGAGGTGACAACCTTAGTACGGTCTGGAAGAGCATAGTATCTGGGCTGGACTCAACCTCAGGCTAGCTTGGCCGATGGGGTAGCAACTGCTGCTGGGACCATAGCCTGAGAGCTCTATGGGTCATGTTGTGGCTGAGGAGTCTACGAAGGTGCACCCCTTCTAAGTCTAGGGCAATCCCTCACCATATGATGTGTGTCAACATACTCAAAACAAGCTCTAGGAGGAGGTGGCGGCTGTGGCTGGCTCGGGCCAGGTCTGCTGCACTGACCATTGGAAGTATCCCGTGCAGGAGGCACACTAGATACTGGAGGTGCATAATAAGGCTACTGAAGCCTATATGGAGTTGGAATACCACTGGCTACTGGAAGAGCTGAATGAATGGGGCAAACCATATGACCTCTACCATGATGACCTGAAGTTAGGGTACGGGCACCAGAATAATGGCCCGACTCTCGAGATCTCTTGGCCTCCCTATCCTCTCTATCCCTAGCATGCATACCCTCAATCCTCCTAGCAATGCTCACCACCTGCTGGTAAGATATATCCATCTCTAACTCACGAGCCATGCTAGATCTAATGCTAGGAATAAGCCTGCCAATGAACCGACGAACCTTCTCGCGAACCATAGAAACCAAAGCTGGTGCATGTCTAGCCAAGTCAGTGTAATGGACAGTATACTCTGAGACAGTTATGGTACCCTAGCGCAAATACTCAAACTCCATACGCCAGGCATCCCTAAGACTCTGGGGAACATACTCCTTCGTGAACATATCCGAAAACTGAGCCCAAGTTAGGGAAGCTACCTCATTCGGACTATTTAACTCATAAGCATGCCACCACTGATAGGGGGCTCCTCAAAGCTGGAAGGTAGTGAAGGAAACCCTACACGATCCTGATATGCCCATAGTATAGAGGATACGGTAGCACTCCTCAAGAAATCCAAGGGCATCTTCTGAGGCTAGTCCATTAAAAGTCGGAGGCTGATACTTCTTGAACCTCTCGAGCCTTTTTTGCTACTCCTCTGAAGCTACTGACCTCTCTTCGGGCTGAGTCGGGTTACTGGATATACAAGAGTAGCCTATGGGACCTGATCAATATGCACTCACTGCTCAAAAGTACGGGTGATGGTAGTCTGTACTCCTCCCCCGGCCTGGGATGTAGCTGCATCATGGGGAAGCAACCCTGCCTGAGCTGGAGTGGTGTACATGGTCAAAAACTGCGCCAAAGTCTACTATAATGCTGGAGTGGTAGTAGCAGACACATCAAGTGTCTGGAATCCAGCTGATACTGATGGTGGTGCCTCGATGACAGTTCGCGCAGGTGCTTTGGCTACACCATGAGTGCGTCCTCGCCCTCTACCCTGGCCCCCGCCTTTGACGGCTCCAGTAGGGGGGCATGGGTGCCTGGTCATCTCGAGTAGTATGTGTACTCACCGTCTGTGAAAGAATAGAAGACAGAAGTTTAGAATTGTGATATCAAAAATCTCACACGACAAGGAAATCAAACGAAACGAAATTTTCCTAACCGTTACATAGCCACTCGTAGATAAGTACAGATGTATCCGTACTGATCAATGAGACTCTAATAAACTGACTTGTGATTTATGAGTCCTATGAACCTAGAGCTCTGATACCAACTTGTCACAACCCCGGTTCATGCTCCGTGAACCATCGTGACGGCACCTAGTCTTTATAAGTAGGTAAGCCTAAATTGCGAAAAAGAAACCAAAATTTGCGGAAGTAAACAATTTAAAACAGAAATAAAGAAAATAAACAGTGTTTGAATGTACCACTCGGCATACACCATATTTAACTCTCAATCCAACACATAATCCAAGACCCGAAAACCCATGAATCACAAGCTAAGAAGTACTACATAGCTCAAACTCCAGAATATCTAACAAGAACTAAAAATACATAAGGGCTAATACTAAACAGAAAGAATAGAAAGAGACTCATCGGTCTGCGAACGAAGCAGATATACCTCAAAGTCACTATAGCAGTCGCCTCGCCTCAGGGGTGGTAGGACTGAGTCGAAGTACCTGGATCTGTACATGAAAACCATGCACAGGAAGGGCATGAGTACACTACAGCGGTACTCAGTAAGTGTCAAGCCTAACCTCGGTTGGTTAGTGACGAGGAAGGTCGGGTCCCTACTGAGGTTAAATAAGATATAAGGTTTAACAGTGTAAAATAAACAATGTAAATAAGTAACACAGGATATGAAGGACAACAACAACTATTACAAAGGCAAGTAAAACACAGTAAGAGAATACAGCTCAGCTCCAATATAAAAATCGGGGATCTCCCAAGATACCGTGTTGTAGTCCCAAATATAAATATCAAATCCAGTGGATCTCCTGGGTGTAGTCCCGTAGTCCAACTCATAAATGCGTGGGAATCTACCAGGTGCAATCCCTTATTTCAAATGTAAAAGTGCATGGGGATATCCCGGAATGCAATTCTGTAGTCCTAAAGTAAATATACCGGGGAGCTCCTAGGATACCGTCCCGTAGTCCCAAAGTAGATAAACAACAATAGCAAGAATTCAATCCAATCAATTTCATATCAAAGTGAAGCAGGTAATGCTAAGCTAGCATGGTTCACATAACACAAATAAGGCAGTTAAGGAAAATAGAGCAATTTAGTCAAGTAGACATGCTTCTCTGGGCTAACAACAAGCTTAGTTTCCTAAACAGTGTAAGCAAGGAAAGGAAGAACACAATTCAAGGCTATTTTTAATGAAAAAATGGATTTCCAACAATTAGCATAACTACGCGCTCGTCACCTCACGTACAAGGCATTTCAATTAACACAATATCAATCCTAAGGGGAAATCCCTCCCCCCCCCCCCACAAGGTTAGACAAGCCACTTAACTCGAACCGGCTCAAATGTCAACCCGAAATCACGTTCTTGCCATGAGTATCCGACTCCAAATGGATCAAATCTATTCAATTAAACTTCATGATGTAAATAACACTTCAAGTAACTGATTCTACAATTAAATTCTAAACTAATACACGAAATTAGGTAAAATAACCAAAACGCCCATCGGGCCCACATCTCGGAATCGGGTAAAATTTATATTTCCAGAATCCCCACGCTCTCACAAGTCTAATCATGTAAAACTTATCCTAATCCAATGTCCAATCCCCAATAAAAACACAATTTCTATGTCTAAGAACGTTATCCCCCAATTTCCACCAAAATTTCCAAATTAAAGGATGAATTTAAGTGTAGATTCATGGAAATTAATCTAAACCAAGTAGGAATCACTTATCCAAATCGCCCAGGTGAAAATCTCTTCAAAAATTGCAATCTCCCGAGCTCCTAAGTCCATAATATAAATTATGGTCTAAGCCCTCCATTTTGGGTTTTAAATTCTGCCCAGGTGTTTTGTTCATCGCGATCAAAATCTCACTATCGAACCGGAAACTTAAAAAATTTAACTTTCTGCATTTCAAGCCTAAATTAGCTACGGACCTAAAAACATAATCCGAACATGCCCCTAAGCCCGAAATCACCCAACAGAGCTAACGGAACCATTTGATTTCCATTCTAAGACCGTCTTCACACTATTCTGACTAAGGTTAAATTTCCAAGACTTAAGTCCTCATTTAGGGACTAAGTATCCCAAAACTCTCCGAAACTCAAAATCGAACATCCCGAAAAATCAAAATAGCTTAAATAGACTTGGGGAAAGCAGTTAATAGGGGATCGGGGTAAAAATTCTAAAAATGACCGGTCAGGTCGTTGCACTCATCTTTTGTTTTCAGAAAATACACCCACACCATCCTTGAGTAATCATCAATCAAAGTCATGAAATACCTGGCACCACTCTTAGAGGGAACTCTATTTAGACCCCACAAATCTGATGGTAGTAGTTATTGATCTAAAAGAAACAATAGAAGTCCTTAACAATGAGAAACACACCTTAGAAGAAAAAGTTGAATCTACTGAAGAGGAAAGGGATGACCTGTTAGTAATATGCATTGATCTAGAGGAAACCATTGAGGTACTAAATAGAGAACATAGGAATGTAAGTCTTGGGAAAGGGAAGGAATTAGCCAGTGAGACGCACATCATGCTTGAAAAGGAGTTAACTGTTGTGAAAACTAGTCTCTGTAGTGAACTCAAGAGGAATTAGCAACTTAGATGTTGTCACTATCATATATCTCAACAATAGTGGGTACAAGCAGGGCATCGGGTTCCAAAGGGAGAAAACTCCTTATAACCCGCACAACAAGTATGTCACTATACCTGATAACTGGTTATGTACCCACTGTGGGAACACTGGGAATTTTAAGGAAAATTTCCAGGCCAGGGTTCAGTCTGCACAGAAAACAGGGACCAGGTACCACTAGCAAAAAGCGAATGCTGCCTGCATGGACTAGGAAATCCCTCATTCATCCTTTTTATCATAACAAGGGACCCAAACTAGTTTGGGTTCCTAAATCTAACCCTTGATTTGCATGAGAAGGGAATAGTGAGAGGAAGCAGACTGTTATGGACTACAGACAATGGATGCTTAAAGCACGCGGCTGAAAACATCATGAATCTCTTCTCACTGAATGCACTGCAGGAAGGGAATGTATCCTTAAAAAAGAAGTAAAGGGTACATTCTCAAGTGAATGAAGTAAAAATGTTTGTTTGGCACTCAAGTGGGAACATGAACTATGTGAATGGCCTAAAAAGTTCAGTCACCAATCTAATAACCCGCCAAGTGGTCTCAGTGGATAGAGGAAACAAGAACATCCACTCAAACTAATATGAATCTCCACAAGCTGGTGGTATGAGATGAGCAAAGTCGAAACCATGGCATGAGGGATTGGTATATGCAAACATCTCACCATCGAGTAAATAAACGCAACAGGACCTGGTCCGTGGTCTGCCAAACTCAAAGTGTCATATGGACATGAGTTCACAAAATAAAGGAGGAGGGGGAAGAAGGGATCACACACGATTTCTCAACACTCAAGGACTCCACAGCAAAATGTTATTGCTGAAAGAAAGAACAGAACTAACAAAATGTTGCATGGACAATGCTCATTTTTTGTCGAATCACCAAGAAATTCTAGGCAAAAGCTGTAAAAACTAAATTCTACGTGGAGAACAGGTGTCGGATCAGGTCCCTTCTGAATCAAAACCCACTATAAGCTGCCAAATGGAGGAAAATGCCATGATATCAACAACAGGAAGGATTCGCTTGGGAAGCTCAATGCAAAAAGACGGAGTGAAGGAATCTTTTTGGGGTACAATGCAGAAAATAAGGGCATAAAGTCTCTAACAAAGGGCACACTAAATGGTAGGAGGTGCTCATGAGATATTCAACAAGACACTTTCGGTGATGATCAATATGATAAAATGAGCAAGATTAAGGAGACTGGTGAAAGAAAACGCAACATCATCCTCCACAGCTCATAAAGAACCTGGGAAGGAACCTGCTCATTGATCAGATTTATGTGGATGACATCATATTTGGATTTACAGCTAACTTATTATTTGAAGAAATGAGTACGATGGGGGAACTAAATGTCTTTCTGGGTCTTCAAATGAAGCACTCCATAAAGGGAACGTGTATCAGTCAGAAATACTGTAAAGAACTCTTGAAAAGGTTTGACATGGAAGCATGGGAATCATTGGATCTCTAATCTACCTTACTTCCAACAGGCCAGGCATTGTATTTCATGTGGGATTACATGCAAGGTTCCTATCAAATCCTGAGGAATCTTATCTGAAGGCTGCCAAGAGAATTCTAAGAAATTTTGAGGGCACACAGAACCTGGTTCTGTACTATCCTTCAGGTGACAATTACAAACTTATTGGTTATGCTGACGCTGATTATGTAGGTTATCTGGTAGATAGGAAAAACACATCTGGAATGGCCCATTTCCTTGGATAATGTTTTTATCTCATAGGGCACAAGGAAACAAAACTCAGTATCTCTCTCAACAGCTGAAGAAGAATAAAATCACGACGCAGCTGCATCAGTTGGAAGATTTTGGTACATACATTGATTGTGTACCACTTCTATGTGTCAATACCAGTGCTATCAACATAAGAAAGAACCTGATTCAACACAAGAAAACCAAGCACATTGACCTCAGATACTATTTTCTCAGGGACTATGTGGAAAAATGTCTTATTTGTATAAGTTTTTGTTGCACGGAAGATCAGATTGCAGATATCTTCACAAAGCTCTGATTAGGGAACACTTTGAGAAACAAGATGGCATTGGGATTACTTGAACCTAATCAAGAACCTATTTCTACTGACATGACTGTGATAGTCATACTAAGGTAAAATTGGCTAAAGTATTTTCTGACTACGCCTAACTCACATCTATATTGTCGCAGGTAAACACACATGATGATCATAGAAGCTAAAGGTACAATATTGAACTTCAGAGGAGAGCTTGAAAACACATTAATAGTAATGTGTTTTTCGCATGCTTGTTTAAAGAAAAAGGATATCAAAGTTAATTCAACTGCCACATCATCAGACTTTTCAGACCAACAGTTCTAAACCATTGTCTCCCTCTGCATCACTTTAATTTTTCCTTCAGAACGCTTTACCACTTATCTCACCATAGCCAACAAATAATCATCTTTTTCTCTTGCCATCAACATCACTCCCACATCTCCTCATCTCTTAACACCATCATCGGAAACCCACTTCTTCACTATCCCTGATACTACTATACCCATACCGGTTTCCTCTTTATCTTTAGTTATCTCATCTCCAGTCTCACTTCTATGTGTTGCAAACCCTACTTCTCCTATATTCCTAAATCTCAAAGGGAAGAAACTCCATTCTTAGGGGATGAAACTATGGTGCATTTTGAGTTTCCGATTAATAACACCATCACAGAAGAACCTATTGAAGAACCTGATTCTCTTTTAGCTGAAACAAACCAGGTTATTATAGAAGAAAGAAGCTTTTTAGTCTGCTTGATGAAATAGGGGAAAGCTGTGGCTGATAAACACATTCCAGTGGTTGAGGTTGTAAAGATGTTGTGGAGGAACCTAGTTCCTTAGTGAAAAGATCTCAAAAGGTTGTGGCTGAGGAAGATTTGTTTGAGGGTGACATTATGGCTGTTGCAAGTAGGAATGGGAAAGTTATTGAAATATCCCAAAAAAAGTGGGAAATTGTGAGAGGACCTGGTTCAGTGAAGATCATTCTAATTGACAGTGGCCTTGGGCATAAGAGTTAACTCAGAAAAAGTCTTGTGAGGTCGCACGCTTGCCCGATAATCTAGGAGATGGCAAGTATGAGACAAGTTATCGACTTAGGCAACTAATGGAGAATCTGCAGGAGAAACTGCTTGAATAACAGTTGTCTGCTACTACCCGCATGGACCTAGCTCTCAAAACCATTGATGCCTCCTCTTCCCAGCCTGCCTCTTCTAGTGCCCCCTAGGATCTTCTCAGTGGCCAGTTATCTTTTGCTCTGATAATTTTGTGGTGGTTGTTTCTCTTTTTGTTTGTATTTTTGTGATGGAATGTTGGATTTTATCGTTGCTGCTCCTATTGAAACACTCAAATTTCCTATCAATAAAACAACTCTTCTTTTGCTTGTACAATGCTTGTTTTCCCTTTGCTTCTATTTTTTATCTTGATTATGTGAACATATGTGGCATGAGTTAGCCGTGTTGGACTTCTTTATGCCTTTTATTCTGATTGTGTCTTTTTGTTGATGCCAAAAGGGGGAAGAATAGAGTCAGGGGGAATTATGCAGTTGAGGGTACCTTATCTGGTTAAGTCAAATAGTCATCAATGTTCAAAGTTTGTCATCATCAAAAAGGGGGAAATTGATGGGCTTAAGGTCTTGTAATCTATGTTTTGATGATCTAACAAACTTTCTGTATGAAACCAGATAAGAGATCAAGAATGATAGTAAAGTGTTTGGGGGAACATATGGGAAACATGTGTAAGTAACGCCATAAAGTCAGGGGGAACCTGTCGTCTCCTGATATTCAATCTGGTTCTCTAAACTCTAACTACTTTTTTTAATGCTAAGTTTGTAATCATCAAAAAGGAGGAAATTGACAGGATTGATAGGTTTTCAATATATTTGCCTTGTGTTTTTATGATTTAACAAATTTAATATCAAGAACCAGATAGGGAACCTGACTAGCTTGTGAACTTGCTACAGTTTCTGGAGGTAGGAACCCAGACAAGGACCTGATACTCTTATGGTTTCTTGATGGTAGTACAAAGTCAATTGGACACAACTGGAAATGAAGATTATGCCGCACTGCACTATTTCCAGTGCCCACTCATTATTTGACCAACTCAAGTGCTCACATCACTTCAAGTGATCATTCTCAAGGTGTACCTACAATGAGTCTATACAAATCATCATTCAAGTTACTCAACTCAAGACAATATGGGCGGTGTGCACAAGAACCAGATCAGGAACCTGATCCTTTGGTACTTCTCTGATAGAAGTTCAAGTCAACTATACAGCTGGAACGCAACTGAGTGACTGATCACAACTATATAAAGAGGAACAAAACATGGACCTTGTCCCTTAGGGTTCTTTGACAGAAGTACAAGTCAACTACAGCTGGAAAGCAATTGCAGAAAGTTACTGACTGCAACAATGCAACAGACAGTGCAACAGACAGTGCAACAGTCACTTCCCATTGAGATTGGACATCACAAAGGATGTCTTGTGTAGTATTAACCTTATGCAAGGCACAAGTTTCAGGTTCCAACACTTGCAAAATCAGAAAAGGAAAATATTATCTTAAGTGTTGAAGAACCTCTATCAAGAATCAAGTTGTTGCAACCTCAAGGACCCAATCCAAGATCGAAGATATCTTAAGTCCTTAGGTTTATAGAGTCTTTGTCATTGTTCTTCATTGTAACTCCTATCCAGCTTTCTTAGAATCATTGATTACGTTGAGTCATAATAAAAATCCTTAGTAACTGTAAGGTGACAAAGTTTCTTGTGTTGGAAACATCACAAGTTAGTCAAAACTTTTGTGACCGTAGTGTGAAAAAGTGGCTTGTGGTGGAAATACCACAAGTTAGTCAAATTCTTGGTAACTAGGATAGTTATAGAGTGGCTTGTGATGAGAGCATCACAAGGTAGTTGAAGTCTTTGCAATCAGAAGTATTGTAAAGTGGCATGAAATATGGAGATTGCAAGTTAGTGAATTTAAAAGCCTACATGTGTAGGTCACGGTTTTTCGATCCCCCTGTGTGGGATTTTTCCACGTAAAACTCCACGGCCTTATTTACATTCAACTTTACTAGCATTCACTGTAGAACTCGATAAAGGACCAGGTACTCTGCTATTTGGTGGACTCACACACTCTTAGCACTGTACCAAACTAATATAGGACCAGATCCCTATACAGTTTGGTTCATCAGTACTTTTAGAGGAAATACATAGAGAACCTAGTTCTCTATACAGTTTGGTAGACGCACATTCTCTAACAACGGTGGTAAAGAACATAACACAATCAAGGACTGTTTGTTAGTGATTTATTAGAATATAGATCTTCCAGCTTCTTCAATGTCGTTGCTGCAAAAGTTTCTTCAGCAATTTCCCGAAGGACGATATCTGTAATGCTGATGAAGGTCACACTCAAATCCCTCTCCTTCAGGTCTTCCTTCTTTGTCTCTTTAATATCGTCAGTAAAATCCTCATCAATTGCTTTCCATAATCCTTGTAACACCAGGGATGATTTCATCCTAATCTTCCATAAACTCAGACAGAACCTCCGTCAAATTTCTCTATGTGATGACCCACAAATGTCATCTTTAAATTAAATAATCATCTCGATAGTTTTAAGATCTTGAAAAGTGCTATCAATAATTTCTCGACTTGCATGCGCAGTCAGTATAATTTTTCGGAAGGTTTTTATGGGAAAAATGGATTAGACTGTGAACTACAGCTTTAAAACTCAACTGAGTTGACTTTGGTCAATATTTTAAGCAAACGAACCCAGATAAAAATTTTTACCATTTCGGAAGTTCCGTATCATGATTTGTGACTTGGTCATATGCCCGAAATCAAATTCGTAGTTCCCTAGATCAAATTATCGTCATTTAACGGAATCTAGAAATTTAAGGCTAAAGATTTCTTATGTTTTACCGGAGATTTGACTTTTGAGAAAAAGACCCTAGAATGGATTTTTGATAATTTCAATAGTTTCGTATGGTGATTTTGTACTTAGGTATATGTTCGGATTTTCATTTGGAAGTCTGTAGGATAATTCGGCGCATTTTGGAGAAAGTTGGAAAATAGAAGATTTTTGGAAAGTTTGACCAGGGTTGACTTTTGATATCGGGGTTGGAATCCAGTTCTAAAAATTTTCATAGCTTCATTATGTAATTTATGACTTGTGTGCAAAATTTGAAGTCATTCCGGATTGATTTGATATGTTTCGGCGCAAAATATAGAAGTTGGAAGATTCAAAAATTCATAATTCAATTCGATGCGTGATTCATAATTTCAGTGTTGTTTGACGTAGTTTGAAGCCTTGATTAATTTTGTATTATATTTTTGGACATGTTAATATAATTGGTTTAGGTACCGACGGCCTCGGGTGGATTTCGGAAGGTTAACAAAATGGAAATAAGACAAAAAGGGGTTGCTGAAATTTTTTGCTGCAGAAGTTGTCTTGGACAGCAACTGTGCAATCGTGGAACCTATTTCGGAAGCTGATATCTCAAAATACATAAGGAATATGTAAATTTACAAAACATGAAAGTTTAGCCCTTGCATCCTAGTTTTCAGAAACCTAAACCATTAATTATTTTGGTATTTGTAGAGAAAGTTATGATCGATTGAATAAGGGTTGTTAAAGTTGTTTTGAAAATTTCCAAAAATGTTTGATGCGAGGAGGCTACTTTGCAAGCTTATACCTAAAAATTCAATAGGAGTCTGAAAATTGGAAAAATATAAAAGTTGTAGCCACTGCATTCTAGTTTCCAGAAAGTTAAACCATTATTCATTCCGACTTTCGTACAAAAAGTTATGACAGATTTAGTGAAGGTCGGGACTGCCTTTTATTTTGGCTAGAAATAAGTGCAAGTCGCATTTCAAGATGCGACTTTCCTGGAAAACAGCTTATATTCGGAAATTAGCCATTTTTATTCATTTTTGATGATTGTAGAGCTCGGGAAAAGCGATTTTCAACAGATTTTTCAAGGGAAACATTTGGGATTCAAGCCATTCGAATGTCGATTTGAGAGACAAAGTCATTGTGGAGTAGAATTTTGCTCGGATTGAGGTAAGTAATGATTGTAAATACTGTCCTGAGGGTTTGATACCCTGGATTACACATCGTTGTCTTACTTTGAGGTGACGAACATGCTAAATGGCGAGCGTGGTATTGTGCACCGTTGGGGATTGTGACTTGGTCCATCCCGTACGACTGTTAAGTCGTGTATTTGATTTGAAATCTTATGATATTCCATGTTCAAGAGATTTATATTATATTTTGGGCTATATGCCATGTTTGGGGCCTTGTGCAAACCTACTTAGACCCTTAGGGGAATAATCACTATTTTTCCTCACTCTATTTATTTTGAAAGCATATCCCCAGTCATGTCCTACCTGTTTATTGTTTAAATCTAATTTTATCACTGTATTTCTTAAAAATGTGAAAACTATTTGGGGTGAGTTCTCTATTTTACTGATGGTCCGAGTAATCATGGGGTTGATGACTAAGATAGATCGAGAGTCTAATTGTGAGGTTAATGACTGAGAGAGGCCGAGAGCCTGGTTATAAGGATTATATATCTATGGATCGGGCTACATGCCGCAGCAATATATTTTTTCTATATGTATATGGATCGGGTTGCATGCCACAGCGATATAGCGCTTGGGCTGTAGAAGCCCCTCAGGAGTCTGCACACCCCCAGTGAGCACGGTCAACTATATATATGGATCGAGCTGCACACCACAGCGATATACGGATCGAGCTGCACGTCGCAACAGTTACTATATGGTACCTATTTAATGTGAGTGTTGAGTGTGAGCACTGATTGGTAAGAGTTGAGTCATGAGGGACTGAGAGGCTTGCCCGGGGGGTTGTATATATATATGTACATGAGTGATGCTTTGCCTGAAAGGCCAGTTTATGAACTTACTCTTTTTCACTCTTCTTTAAATTGAGTTTCTACTAAACATGTTGATTAATTACTGCTTTCACTCATCCTTAGAATGAGACTCTATTGAAAAATGTTGAACAAATGTCTGAAATAACTTCATTTAAATTGAAGTTTTTAAGTTACGAAATGGCTGCGAATTTTTGTTATGTTGAGGGGATGTATACGAACTATGATTTGCCTGAGGGGCTGATTACAATTTTCATCACTTTCACTATATATATATTTCATTAAACCTCTATGGTAAAGGTTAGAAATATATAATTTACTGAAGATGGAAGTGTAATGTAACGAAGTTATTTGATTTGTACCATGTTTTTGGAAACATGCGGTATCCTCTGTGATGCCATGATGTGGTATACGTGACTTCTTACTGCTCAGTCTTTATTTACTCTTATTACTTACTAGGTTGGAGTACTCACATTACTCCCTGCACCTCATGTGCAGATTCAGGTATTTCGGAACCCGGTAGTGGGTGTTGGTTGCTTAGACACGGAGTCATCAGAGTTAGCAAGTTCGCTGCAGGACGTTCGCATCACCGCTTCCTTCCTCTCATTTTCATTTCTGTACTTAGTACATTTTACTGTTTTGTTGTATTCAGACCTTGGTATATGCTCATGACTAGTAACACCCCTATGTCGGGCTTGTGTAATTATTCCGCATTTTTCTTTTAAATGTTCATTATGAGATTAACAGTTTCTAAATGGTATAAAAACAACTTTTAATGGAAAATGGTTCACTTGGGAAATTGTTTCGGCTGGCCTTGTATTCACGAGAGGAGCCATCACGATGTGTCCGGTTTGGGGTCGTGACAAGTTGGTATCAGAGCCTAGCTTACATAAGTCTCATGAGTCATGAGCAGGTTTAATAGAGTCTCACGGATTGGTACGGAGACGTATGTATTTATCCTCGAGAGGCTGCATAACCTTTAGAAAAACTTCACATTCCAGAGCTTCTTATCTTTCATCCTTGATTCAGCTTGAAGCGTAATTCCTTGAATTCCATCTACGTATTCGTATGCGCATATGAGCGCTTGATAACCGCTTATGATAGTTTGGGGTTCCAGGAATGATACACGAAAGGTGATTAGTGCACTGGGGATGGGCCAGTCTGGGAGACTTGAGGCCAGGTGTAGGCTGAGGCTTAAGCTAGCTAGTTTCAGTTGTGAAAACATGTGCATTGGACTTATGTGTCCAGTAGTGTTCTTATGAGTTGAAGTTATGGATCAATGAGCGGTTAAATGGCTATATGATGAGTATGAGGTGAATGCGGGATGTGTTCAAATGTTTGGAGTGTGATGGGAGGAGTTGCTTAAAATGTCTTGATTGATTTATCCTCTTAAGTTATGGGTGTATAAAAAGATCTTTCATGTGGTGTGCGTGTGGAACAAATTAAATTCTCATGAATTGTAAATGAGTGTAGACTCAGGGACATTAAATGATTGCATAGTAATTGTGGTTGCGAAAAGAGTATAGAAAAAAAATGCCAGCTTGAGGCTAAGCAGGCGAGTTATCACTTGCGAAATAAACTACAGAGGTGTTATCTTTACAATGTTGTGCGGAGAATTTTCTTTTCTACCCGTAGATTAGGTGTATTGAGATTTGAATTGGAATTAGCCAAGAAAGTTGACCTGAATTTCATGAGAGTGAAGGTGAGCTTAGTAGACAAATTGAGGAACCAAATAAACTATGTTGCATGAGCTTGGAAAGAATTCAATCAAATTGCACTACAATGTTATGGCAATAACTGGATATGTGTATTGTAAACTATAGACTTTTTATCTTTTTCGGATTTGTATGCCACTAGAATCAATTATTTACATTGGATGGTACCGAGACATTTGGTAATTCTATATGACTACGGATTTGTACTTCAGTATCAAAGGAGTTAAAAAACAACCTTAAATTTATAGAAGGTCTGCTCAGTGTGAAAATCAAGGTTGAAGATTTTGGGGTGCTTCAAAAGAAGTAGAGTGATTGAGGATCTTCTAGATTATGTAGTTCGTGCCAAGATTTATCTTGAGTGGGCTATACTTTTGTGATAGTTGTGCATAATTAGGAGAAACAGTTACCCCAAAGAAGAATCGAAGAGTATATGAATAAATAGGCTAGCTCAGCAGTGTTGAGTCAACATAGCAAAAGAAGAAATTAGCCGCCGATGTTTGTGGAAAGCCTATGAAGAGGGCAGACTAGCAAATGCAACACCACCTACTTAGCTCAGTTCTCATAATGTTTTTAAAGGAGTTTTGTCTCCCTGAAAGGTTGTGTCAGGTCACTATGACGATGTCAGAATATGTCATCAGGTTTAATAAGTTAGCCGTCATACTCCTACTTTGGTTCTTAAGCCAGAGAGCGATTCCACAGACTCATTAAAGGACTCAATTATGATCTTGAAATTTTGTAAAACTCGGGAAGCTACAGGTTGATGCTTTATTTCGGCTAGTGGTAGAAATTTCCAAAATATTAGAATCTGTTTTGGATGAGGAAAAGAGGAAGTTAAGAAGACTAAGAGGTCTTGAGGTATTAAAGGATTCAACGGATTCTACTCTACAACTACAAATCATTATGACAGGGGCTCGGGTAGCCGGCTAGCCCAGCCAATATATCTAATTACTCAGGGTGCTCCAAAAAATTCTTTTAATGCACCACCACCACGAGGTTCGTATAATGGTTATTCCAGTAATCTAGCATAGACTAAGTATGAGCAACCGAACCTTTAAAGGGATTGTTATGAATATGGTAGTACTAGGAACATTATGGGAAAAATTGTCCTAGAGTTGGGAGAAATATATATTGTAAAATCACTCAAGCTACGTGCCCCATTACAGTTACTACTCCACTTACATGACCAACCAGAGGTAGGGGTCAGGATGTTAGAGGTACAGGTGAGACTCGTAGAGGTGGAGACAAAGCCGTTGATATATTTTCTATGGTATGCTGAGGTCGCAACACCAGATGGTGTTGTTACAAGTACGGTCTCGAATTATTATAAAGTAACAATTTTGTTAACTTGATTCGATTCTGAGTATCGGGGAAAGTCCTCCTATTATGCTCCACTTATGAGCAAACTTCATAATTCTGAAATCTACTTATGTGAATACCCCTGTTGGGAGATTCGATGGAGATATCTATGTCTATCGTTATGTGTTATGATTTTGTTAAACAGCAAATTATTCGAAAGAAGAAAACGGAATGTTCCAATTTTTCACAATGTGCATATTACTTGTGGTACAAATTTGAGGATGAGATCCTTGTGTTTTATATAATGTGAAATATTTAAACCGGACTACAAGCTGCGATTGATGTTATATAAGGACGAGGTCTTTGTGGTAACAATAAAAATAAAAAAATAATATATATATATATATATATATATATATATATAT
>MU762636.1:99203-165135 GCA_026770625.1 Nicotiana glauca
GTGTGTGTGTGTGTGTGTGTGTGTGTGTGTGTGTGTGTGTATTTAAATGCTCCCTTTGTGAAATTAAAATTTGTACTATAGTACTTATAGGGTGACATACCTATTACAATTATTTGAAGAAAATTATGGTATGAATATCTTTGTGCAAAATCTGCCAGATTCGTATTGTATTTATTGAGTTTTATACTACGAGGTGAGTGCCCGAAGGATGTAAATTGTCACTCGTTAATTCGGGTAAGTAATTATGAGATCTTCATGCCTCGTTATTAGTAAACTGGAGGTTTGAAACGAGATTTTATTAACATGAGGTTAATTGGCGATGTTGCAATCTATTATGAACAACTATTAAGACCAGAGATGTGGTTATGGTCATACATATGGTGCGTTTTATGTCAAGATATCATCGTGATAATGTCGTGCTTGTGATGCGGAGATTAGTGTTATCGATATATACTTTGTGGTGCTTTGTTGGGTTGTGGACATGTTGTTAGGAGTTATTTTGGTATTACTTTGACAGGTGGATTGGCCCAATTATAGGGGAGACTCTGCCGAAATTTCTGAAAATTTTGGGAGTTAGAAAAAAAAAGGGATATTGAGATGTGCAAATAAAGAGATAAGTTACATTATGTGTTTGAGGACAGACTCTACTTCTCATTTGAGGACGAATGACCCTAAGTGGGGGAAAATTTAATATCCCATATTTGATGGGTGCGTAAGTATGAGTTGCTATAGCCAGTCGAGACTTATATCATGTGTTGACGTGAAAATCGGACCTTTCTGAAAATGATTGGAATGTAAGAAATTTGATCTTAAAGTTTACAAATATGGATAAAGGAAATAATCTCAATTGAAACTGTGTTGTCGGGCTTATGTCATATGCAGTAATGTGGGATCAACCGCGAATATTTGCGTAAACGTAAAATTATCAATTTGGTAACCTGAGAATAATTCTTAGAGGTGGAGAATACGATGACCCACAAATGTCAACTTTAAATTAAATAATCATCTCGGTATTTTAAGATCTTGAAAAGTGCTATTAATAATTTCTCGACTTGCATACGCAGTCTGTATAATTTTTCGGAAGGTTTTTATGGGGAAAATGGATTAGATTGTGAATTAGAGCTTTAAAACTCAACTGAGTTGACTTCGGTCAACGTTTTGAGAAAACGAACCCGGATAAAATTTTTGACCATTCTAGTAGTTCCGTATCGTGATTTGGGACTTGGTCATATGCCTGAAATCAAATTCGGAGGTCCCTAGATCAAATTATCGTCATTTAACGGAATCTAGAAATTTAAGGCTAAAGATTTCTTATGTTTTACCGGAGATTTGACTTTTGAGAAAAAGACCCTGGAATGGAATTTTGATGATTCCAATAGTTTCTTATGGTGATTTTTGACTTAGGCACATGTTCGGATTTGAATTTGGAAGTCTGTAGGATAATTCGGCGCATTTTAGCGAAAGATGGAAAATAGTAGATTTTTGAAAAGTTTGACCGAGGGTTGACTTTTGATATCAGGGTCAGAATCCAGTTCTGAAAATTTTCATAACTTCGTTATGTCATTTATGACTTTTGTGCAAAATTTAAAGTCATTTCGGATTGATTTGATATGTTTCGGCACAAAGTAGGAGTTGGAAGAATCGAAAACTCATAATTCAATTCGATGCGTGATTCGTAATTTCGGTGTTGTTTGACGTAGTTTGAAGCCTTGATCAAGTTCTTATTTTATTTTTGGATATTTTGGTATAATGGTTAAGGTACCGAGGGCCTCGGGTGGATTTCGGAAGGTTAATAGAATGGAAATCGGACAAAAAGGGGTTGCTGGAATTTTCTGCTGCAGAAGTTGTCTTGGACAGCAACTATGCAATTATTGAGCCTATTTCTGAAGCTTATAGCTCAAAATACATAAGGAATATGTAAATTTATGAAACATACAAGTTGTAGTGCTTCATCCTAGTTTCCAGAAAGCTAAACCATTAATTATTTTTGTATTTGTACAGAAAGTTATGATCAACTGAATAAGGGTTGGTAAAGCTGTTTTGAAATTTTCCAGAAATGTTTGATGTAAGGAGGCTAATTTGGAAGCTTAGACCTCGAAATCCATAAGGAATCTAAAAATTTTCAAAACATAAAAGTTGTAGCCATTGTATTTTAGTTTCCACGAAGTTAAACCAATCTTCATTCTGACATTCGTACAAAAAGTTATGATAGATTTAGTGAAGGTCGAGACTGCCTTTTATTTTGGATGGAAATAAGTGCAAGTCGCATTTCAAGATGCGACTTGCCTGGAAAACAGCCATTTTTATTCATTTTTGACAATTGTAAAGCTCGGGATAAGCAATTTTCAATAGATTTTTCAAGGCAAACAATTGGCATTCGAGGCATTCGGAGGTCGATTTGAGAGACAAAGTCATTGTGGAGTAGAATTTTGCTCGGATTGAGGTAAGTAATGATTGTAAATACTGTCCTGAGGGTTTGAAACCCCGGATTACACATTGTTGTGTTACTTTGAGGTGACGAACACACTAAATGGCGAGCGTGGAGTTGTACACCGTTGGGGATTGTGACTTGGTCCGTCCCGTACGACTTTTAAGTCGCGTATTTGATTTGAAATCTTATGACATTCCATGTTCGAGAGATTTATATTATATTTTGGGCTATATGTCATGTTTGGGGCCTTGTGCCGACCTGCTGAGACCCTTAGGGACATTTTTACTATTTTTTTCTCACTCTATTTGTTTTGAAAGCATATCCTTAATTATGTCTTACCTGTTTATTGTTTAAATCTTATTTTATTGCTATATTTCTTAAAAATGTGAAAACTGTTTGGGTTGAGTTCCCTGTTTTACTGATGGTCCGAGTGATCGTGGGGTTGATGACAAAAATAGACCGAGAGTCTGATTGTGAGGTTAATAACTGAGAGAGGCCGAGGGCCTGGTTATAAGGATTATATATCTATGGATCGGGTTGCACACCGCAACGATATGTTGGATCGAGCTGCACGCTGCAGAGATGTAACGCTTGGGTTGTAGAAGCCTCTCCGGAGTCTACACACCCCCAGTGAGCGCGGTCATATATATATATATATATATATATATAGGACTGCACGCCGCAGCGATATATGGATCAAGCTATACGCGGCAACGGTTTCTATATGGTATGTATTTAGTGTGAGTGCTGAGTGTGAGCGCTGATTGGTAAGAGTTGAGTCATCAGTGACTGAGAGGCTTGCCCGAGAGGCTGTATATATGTGATGCTTTGCCTGAAGGGCCAGCTTATGAACTTACTATTTTTCACTCTTCTTTAAAGTGAGTTTCTATTGAACGTGTTGATTAATTACTACTTTTACTCATGCTTAGACTGAGCCTCTATTGAAAAATGTTGAACAAATGTCTAAAATAAGTTTCATTTAAACTGAATTTTTTAAGTTATGACATGGCTGTGAATTTCTGTGACGCCGAGGGGCTGTATACAAAATATGATTTGCCCGACCGAGGGGCTAATTATGATTTTCATTACTTTCACTATATATATATTTCATAAACCTCTATGAGAAAGGTTAGAAAGATATTTTCTAAAGGAATTTACTGAAGATGGAAGTGTAATGTAACGAAGTTATTTGATTTGTACCATGTTTTTGGAAACATGCGGTATCCTCTGTGGTGCTATGATGTAGTATACGTGATTTCTTACTGCTCATTCTTTATTTACTCTTATTACTTACTGGGTTGGAGTACTCACATTACGCCCTGCACCTCGTGTGCAGATTCAGGTATTTCAAAACCCGGTAGTGGGTGTTGGTTGCTCCGTCATCAGAGTTAGCAAGGTGGTTGCACGACGTTCGCAGCACCGCTTCCTTCCTCTCATTTTCATTTCTGTACTTACTACATTTACTGTTTTTGTTGTATTCATACCTTGGTAGATGCCCATGACTAGTGATACCCCGATGTCGGGCTTGTGTAATTATTCCGCATTTTTCTTTTAAATGTTTATTATGAGATTAACGGTTTATAAATGTCATAAAAATAACTTTTAATGGAAAATGGTTCACTTGGGAAATTGTGTCGTCTGGCATTGTCTTCACGAGAGGCGCCATCACGACTGTGTCCGGTTTGGGATCGTGACACTCTACTTCGTACTTTGTTGAAGATGATGAAGATATCTTAACCCTAGATTATATGGAGAAACCCGAACCTTAAGCGTAATCCTCGGGGCGAAAGCAAAGAGAGTTTTTCACTATGAATGAGAAGAAAATCACAATACAATCTATAACCCCAATATATAGATCCCAAAAGATCCCAAACCTATAAGAGAAAGGTTTCCCAATTTGACAAGGACTATAGTTGTTCCTTTTCCAAATCTATTAGGACAATGTGTTTTCCCAAACCTATAGGGATTATGGGTTTCCTAAAAATACAAGAAATTAATTCGAGCCATAAATAACAAGGGAAAATGATTAGAAGTACAAAAGAAAAATGAAATTGAATTGAAACAAAAAAAAAAAGAGTTTAGAAATGCAAACTAATTATGTAGTACTATATACTATATTAATGTGTGTCCATGACTATATATGGTTTTGGCCGGAGGCACCAATGCCAAAATTTGAGCATGCGTACGATCTACACTATATAGCTAAATAGGTCATGAAGGTGCCCGACACCGTTGCCAAGCAAGCCAATGCGGAAACATTTCTAACTTCTTATGTTAATGTTTAACAGAATTTAAGTAAATAAACACTCCAATTTGGATTCAAAGCCAACAGTGATAGATAATGTATGTAACGTAATAATACAACCCAAAAGTAAGTCTAATAATGTGCGTGTGCCAAGACCTGGTGTCACAAGTACGGACATCTAGTAGAATATACAAAAGAATGTCTCTATCCTACTGTCTGAGATAAAGAAAGACAGCAAAAGTAAAGGAAGACTCCATCCGACTACTGAGCGGCATAGGAAGGAAGCAGCTCACCGTGGAAGTCTCTGCCACAAACTCAAGGGCGCACACCGGACCGGTAACCAGATGTATCTGCCTCAGATCCTGTACAATTAAGTAAAAAAGTTTTGTATGAGTACATAAACAATATGTACCCAATAATTATCTCGTCTAATCTCGAAGAAGTAAAGACGAGAGGTCGACTTGATTCATACTAGGGTCAAGATAATATAATAATTATGCGCTATGCTAAGAATGAAAATATCCAATAATTAACAAGTTATAAATGAAAACCAGTAATCATGTTCTTGACCATATTTCAGTTTCCATTTACATTTTTAAACACTTAACACGTAAGCATGTCATGTCTAAGCTTTAGCATATATATCATGCGCAATCATGCCGATGTCGACGGCCCGCTCCAACAGAAAATAAATTGTGCACTGCCGATGGTCGAACGACACGAACCATAGATACATCTAGTTATACTGAGGCAATTGGTTTGATCTATAAATATCAAGAAAACATCAATAATGCACACAAGGTCTCATTTATATACAAGGAAATTCTTACACAGGTTCAACAATTTCATATGTTCACTTTTTATTTTTCCTCAAGTCTCTAGCATATCATAAATGATAATGTTGGCAATTTAAATACAAGATAACTCCAAATTAGGCATGATGTGGGTCCTAAACTACCCAAGCAATTAATATCATAGTAGTTACGCACGGTCTCTCATCACATGGTGCGTACGTAGCTCCCGCTTTTAGTTAGCAAATTCTCATTTTTATTATACCTATGGGGAAAATTCCCTCTTACAAGATTAGAAAGGAGACTCACCTCGCTCCAAAGTGCTCTTCCAAATATCAAGAATAATCCCAGGCCCTCAATTCGGATCCAAACGATCACAAACTAGTTAAAGGAAGTAAGAACTAGTCAATATAGGCTTACAAGGTCGAATTCTAACTATTTAAGCAATTTCCCAACCTTTTTCACAAGTTTCCTAAATTTTGACCCCGGACCCACGTGCCCGTATTCCGAGATTTTTTCCAAGAAAGTTGTTCTCTATAACCTAAGGATCAATAATATATGATTTCTAGCTCATTTCATAGCAAGTTTCGTAGTTAAATTGTCACGACCCAAAATCCACTAAGAGTCATGGTGGCGCCAGACAACTCTGTCAGCCAAGCCAACTAAACTATCAATTAAATTCTCTTTTAATACCTTTGAAAATCTAGGATTTTTCCTTCCACTTTTCATAATTAAAACAATCTCTACTTCAATTCAAATTAAGTAATAACTACTAGTACACATCTTTCAAAAACCATCACAGAACCCGGTGTCACAAGTGCATGAGCATCTATTGATAAGGAAAATAAAATACAACATCTGTCCGAAATACAGTGGACAGGTAATAAATATAAAAAAATACTGAAAGGAACTACACTAGCTGGGGGTCGCCTCGAACAATGCAGCTCACGTAGTCCCAAAATCATCCGCGCTGCTACGCCCAGTAGGCCGCTAGAGGTATATATACACCTGTGCAACAAAAATGCACAGAAGTGTAGTATGAGTATGTAATCAACGTATACTCAATGAGTATCCCGCCTAATCTCGAAGAAGTAGAGACGAGATGGCCAACTTCGACACTCACTAGAGGTTAACTAACAATATTCTAGAAATGTGAGTGAAATCAAGGATTTATATAGTAGTTTTAATTCGCGAAGCCAGAAACAGGTAAACACCTTCAACAAATAATCAGGGGAAGGTTTATTCTTTATTATTTCATTAGTTTATATCAAGCCACAAAGGGTAAATTTCACGTTTAAAAATCCTCAAGCGACAAATAACATGCGCAAATCACACCGAGGCGTTCTGCCTGTTCCAAAATAAACACATAGAGACATTCAATCAAGAAACCAACGTGGGGCAATCATTCAAAGCAAAGCTAATTCTCTTTTAACAATTTAAGAAGATAAGGTTCGGATCCTGTTAAAAATTCATTTACTATTGTGATGGGTTTAAGCAATTCAACAATCCATAAGATTACAAATATTCAAAGTTTAGCATACTTTTGAGTCCTAGACTATTCGGACAATAGCATAATAGTAGCTACGCACGAACTCTCGTCACTTCATGTGCACGTAGCCCCCACAAATAGGAGCACATAATCAATTATTTCACCTATGGGGACAATTCCCTCTTACAAGGTAAGAAAGAAGACTCACCTCGCTCTGAAGACTCATAACCGGCACTCTACATTCTTCCGAAGGCTCGAACCAACACAGAATGCTCCAAAACTAGCCAATGGTCATACAAATCCATTAATATATGCTCAATTAAAATTTAAAACCCAATTTGTAACAATTTCTAACTCCGAACGAAAAGTGAACAAAAATGCCCTTGGGCACACGTGCCCGAAATCCAAAATTTCTCGAAGATAAAGTTTACCCATGAACTCACGAACTCAAATATATGATTTTCTCATAATTTCATACTCAAAATCGTGGTCAAAATTCAAGAACACTAATTTTCTAGGTCTTCCTCTAACCCTCAATTTTTCTACCCATTTACATGCTAAAATCTATACACAATCAATGTATTTAACTCATAATAGGTGGGATTAGCTTACCTAATCATTGATGAATGAATTCCTCTCTTGAATCCTCCAAGAATCGCCCCCAAGCCAAGAAAATATGAGAGAACTGGCCAATCCCCGACTTTAAAATAACCTTCTGCCTCCAGGTCTTTTCGCTTCTGTGACTCCACTACCGCAGGTGCAGTTCCGCTTCTACGAAAAAATGACCGCATCTGCGGTCCCAGCCTAGCCGCCCCCAATCCGCTTCTGCGGATTCCTGACCGCATAAGTGGTCCCTGCTTCCTCCACTCCTAACCGCTTCTGCGGTTCCTTCCTCGCTTCTACGGTCTCGATTCCGCAGAAGCAGAAATACTATCAACTAGCAACTTCATCCTCCCAAAATTCCATTTTCAATCCGTTAACCACCCGAAATCCACCCGAGCCCCCCCCCCCCCCCCCCNCTTGCTCGAGGCCTCAAATCACATCAAACAATGCTAAAATCATCATTCAACCTCCAATCCAAGCTTTATGAACCTTGAAATTTCCAACTTCTATTTCCGTTGTTTAAACATATCAAATCATGTCCGATTGACCTTAAATTTTGCACACAAGTCATATTTGACATTACAGACCTACTCCAACTTCCGAAATTGGATTCTAATCCCGATATCAAAAAGTCCACTTCCGGTCAAACTTCTCAAAAACCTTCAAATTTCTATCTTTTGCCAAATGGTTCAAAATGAACCACGGGCCTCCGAGTTCACTTCCGATCGCGCTCCCAACCCCAGAATCACCATATGGAGCTACTCCCAGTCTCGAAATTCCAAACGGACATCGATAACACTGAAATACACTTCAAGCAAAACTTAAGAAATTTCTTCCAAAATGCTAACTTCTACAATAGGCGCCAAAACACTCCCCTGGTTATCCAAAACCCGATCCGGACATACGCCCAAGTCTGAAATCTTCATACGAACCTACTGGAACCTTTAGATCTTGATTCCGAGGTCGTTTACTCAAAATTCCTATCTTAGCCATTTTCTCCAACTTAAGGCTTCAGAAATGAGAATTTCCATTTAAATTTAACTCCGATCTTCCGGAATTTTAATTTCGACCACGCGTATAAGTCACAATAACTGAAATGAAGCTGCTCATGGTCTCAGACTGCTGAACAATGCGCTAGGGCTCAAAATGACCTGTCGAGTCGTTACATTCTATCCCACTTAAACATACGTTCGTCCTCGAATGTGTGAGAACTATACTGAAGTAGTCTAAAAGCACAGTTTAGCACCTCATGCACCTTCCCGTGCTACCACAACTTAGTTGAGCACATTAGCTCGATAGATTCTGAAGATATTCCCTCTTATTCAAGCAAATAAGCCTTAGAGCCCAATTCCAACAGCCGGAATTCTATGCCAGGCATGTTTCCAACATACGATCACCATATCAATCACTATACGCTGTACTCAAACCTGATTGCATAACTTTGCTGGATTCTTACATTGCATCACTTTACTCATAGGACCACAATAACCTTTCTGATCGAATTAATCAAAATTTCATGAATCTGATGCTCCCATTGCACCTCATGACCTACATAGGTTTTGCCTAATTCTTACAATAACACCATGACGGAAGAGATGTGCCGAATTTCATAACCAACTGCCGAGTCAACAAATCATTAGATCTATACCCCTGACAAAACCATCACCTCATACAGGACCAAATAATGGCCTTATCTCCAGAATACACTTCATATAATCGAATTGCACTAGTCTTAAATCCAATGATCTCGTCTCACCCAGTACGAACTGCTTAGGCAATAAACCACTCCGAATGCGATCAAAAGTCTCATATGATTCCTTAGAAGATAGGAAGCGAAACACACAAAAATAGCATATAGAAAACCGGACTCGACACCACACTGTTGTGGCACGCAACCCGATCCAAATAACATACCCATGGCGGCGTGCCACCCGATCCACACATAGATCTTACATAAGGAGATTGCACTTCGAGCTAAATCTGCTTATTACAATAAAAATACCGAATATCGGTCATAAACATGCTAAGGAGCATAATACCATCCCTGAGGAAACACATAGCGCCATAGGCTACAAAACTCAAGCACAACTGAGGTGCAATACAAGATCTGAATCTCAAGAGCCATTCTGCTCACATAACATCATCGCCACGCTAAAACTAAACACATAAGAATTTACCAAGCCTTCTCACAACTCATACGGCGCAATACATCATTATCTGGAATAGCGGATGATAAAATAACATCCCGACTATTCCTTCATAAGGAACGCTCGCTTAAACGAACACAACTGGCCTGATATAAAGCCATGTTCGCATGTAAATCAATCCACTGATCTCAAGCCAATTTCTGATTGCACCAACTTGGCTAATAACCTTTCAAAGGTCCATATTAACTCCCTTTTCCTCATAACACCTAAAAACAACCATTATAATCGGAGCAACCTCCCCAATTCATAACCTAATAAACAAAGTGCCCTTCAGGCAAAAATTCTCAAATTAATGATATTACCACCATCCTCATACTTGGTTTCAATCTTTAGTCAATCAAGTAATTACATGTCACACTTATACAATCTTCCCGTGGGACACGCTCCCATAATCTTCCGAAATAAATAATGGGTCCACACATCTAAACCATCGGCCGCACTAACGCTAAAAAGTGGTCAAGAATCCTTAACCAGGATGCAAAGCCTCTTTCACAACATATCGATCTCAGGTGACGCTGAAGACAATACCAATTTACTCTAATCATTCAACCCTTTCCTTGATCACCCGAGCCCATGACATCCTTGTCAACACCGAACTGCAACCTCGATCCTTTTTTCAAATTTCCATGCTAATCACTGCACCCAACGTGCCAACATACGATAGGACATGATTTTCATCGTAACTCCGAAATCATTAATATTTTAACACCTCATCATATAAGAACTTTGAACTTAACTCACTTCAGGAGAATCATAGCAATACACAGGTAAATTCCCATAACCGTAGAATATGCAAATCGGAAAGTAGTGGTCCAAGCCAACATAGCCCTTCCGGAATCCGCTTCCACTTAACAAGCCATAACAGAAGAATGCTTCTGAATAACATCAATTACGGCGGCCGATAAGCCTCACACGTACCGCCACAAATCATACACACAACTTGATCACGCTGAATGAACTGATCGCTGGCCCCAATATGCCAATTCAACTATGGCTAGTCATTCTACCTTCTTCCAATTTATCCTTGCTTGCCTTAGAAATAATACAAACTCCATTCAACACATAACATACTCCATCTACACTCACCTCGAGTAACCTTGAATCATGAGACCAGGCTGTATCAATTCCCATGAACTATTTCATAGCACTCAAAAACACCACAAGTCAAAATATCATAGAACATTCTGGGCACCTTCTCATAAGCTGCTACAAAGCTTGATTCTTGACTGTACTCATAGGCTCAAAATCATTGGGCACCACACTTTAACTTCTGAATTCACTAGGACTATTATTGAGAGCCACCCGCTCTGACTTGGTCCCGAATATAATCTACTCCATAAATCTTATAACACACGAATACTCTCTCGGCGAAGCACCCGACGAAATCATTTCCTTTAAAACCCGTATCTATATAAGGCATAAATCCTGAACCTTTTTCCAAGTCGAACATGAGCCAATAAGGAAAACCATAGCATGCCTCCAACAATTCATTCGCTCAAATTACCACTTATGGTCTTTTCCCGTAACTGAAACAACCCATCGATATGCAGATAAACAGAAACCTCACAAGTAGTTAACCATGCAACCCAATCTTAGGCGGTGGGACTCTCCCACCTAGCTTGAAGCCACTATTACACAACTTTTGAACTTACCAGACTTCTTTATCTCTTGTTGACATAACCTTACACAATCATCCACCATAAATTCTCAGAAATCATTCTGTAAATCCCCATATTTCGTATTCTGAATCATCAATCACATTTGCACGACCGATCTCTTTGTTGGATAACCAATCTAACTCTCTGCAGAAGCTTCGCCAATCATGCGACCGTTAATCTACTCACAGGAAACAACCTGCCTGCGGAAATCACTTCCCGACACCTTTCAAATGCTGCTGCAAGGGATACAATCACTATGACATCAACAACCAAATCCTGAGTCCAAGCTCACTCTCTAGCTGCACCAGTCTGTTCACTCCTCGTGGACATCAATTAGATGTGCGGCAACACCTTTCCAAATTCAGAGTTATGCTGCGTCCTTCTTCATTCCAAGCAGCTCATTCCCGTTATACCAAATCTCCTGCCGCATAATGGCCCATACTTCAATTTACATCTGCAGACTTCAATGGCCAGTCGCTAAAATCCCAGATCATTCCAAACTCTCCTTTGGAGCGTAGTCATCCTACTACCAAACCCATATGCAACATCCGCCACTCTCCCACTTTGGGCAAACTTGCTTCTTTAATCACCCACTTGATTGTTGCTTCATATACTTGGCCTTCTAGGAAATTTTGACACCACCTGACACTTCCCACACGTCTTTCCTCAAACTTTGCTGCTCATTTGCTGCCTTAAATAACTCTATCTTCGCGGCACTTAAACCCATAATGGCTGCTAACTTTTAAACCTTTCCAAAGGTCATCTTTATATGTCAACATTAGAAATCCTGATTCGATCCTAAACCACCGCACCATGTGATATCTGACAGTTGTATCTCCAATACTATTTCACAATATCTTGCCTTAAAGGCGAATCGTAGCAGATTATAACATCGACGAACTTGGTACGTTCCTTTAGGACCACTACACACTCTCATAAAAGAAAGCTCAACCACGCTTGCAAATACCAAGCCTCATTACTTCCACCAGCCACATCTGACTATTCTTAGTCCGAATACCTTTCCCCTACCGGGAATAAAATACTGAATCCCTTGATTACACGCTGAGTAAACCTCCCTTCAATTCATTCATTGCCCAGACACGTGGGCAAACATCCTACCATCACAACAACACTGCGGAATAATTGTTCATAAGCATCATAGCAACATGTGCCTAGCCTCAAGGCTCTTAGAAGTTCTATTACTGAGCTGAAACAATAGAATACCCCTCCATAATGCGACTATAATAGTCCAATCAACTATACCGGGAGAATCATCCCGCACCACATTTGTAGTGCCATTACAATCCTTTAATTTTCGATTTATAACAAGCGCTCGGGTAAGATTGAGTAGGAAGAAATCAAAGGCATAAGCCTCAAAGGAATTGAACCGCATGATAAGGAAATCAAAAAGGGAAGTACTCCTAACAGCCCTCTAGCCTCCCGAGGATAAGTACAGACATCTCCGTACCGATCCACGAGACTCTACTAGACCTGCTCATGACTCGTGAGACCGACAGGAACCTAGTGCTCTGATACCATGTTGTCACGACCCAAAATCCACTAAGGGTCACGGTGGCGCTGGACACCTCTGTCAGGCAAACCAACTAAATTATCAATTAAATTCTCTTTTAATACCTTTGAAAATCTAGGATTTTTACTTCTATTTTTCATAATTAAAACAATTTCTACTTCAATTCAAATTAAGTAATGACTACTAGTACACATCTTTCAAAAACCATCACAGAACCCGGTGTCACAAGTGCAAGAGCATCTATTGATAAGGAAAATAAAATAAAACATCTCTCTGAAATATAGCGGACAGGGAATAAATATATAAAAAATGCTGAAAGGAACTACACTAGCTGCAGGTCGCCTCGAACAATGCAGCTCACCTAGTCCAATAATCATCCGCGCTGCTACGCCCAGTAGGCTGCTAGAGGTATATGTATACCTGTGCAACAAAAATGCACATGAGTGTAGTATGAGTACGTAATCAACGTATAATCAATGAGTATCCCGCCTAATCTCGAAGAAGTAGAGACGAGATGGCCAACTTCGACACTCACTAGAGGTCAACTAACAATATTCTAGAAATATGAGTAAAATAATGGATTTATATAGTAGTTTTAATTCGCGAAGCCAGAAAACATGTAAACACCTTCAACAAATAATCAGGGGCTTTCAAGGTTTATTCTTTATTATTTCATCAGTTTATATCAAGCCACAAAGGGTAAATTTCACGTTTAAAAATCCTCAAGCGACAAATAACATGCGCAAATCACACCGAGGTGACGGCCTAATCCAACAGAAATAAATGTGCACTTTCCGAGGGTCGACGACGCGCCTATAGATGCATCTATTTAATCTACCGAGGCGTTCGGCCCATACCAAAATAAACACGTAAAGACATTCAATCAAGAAGCCAACATGGGGCAATTATTCAAAACAAAGATAATTCTCTTTTAACAATTTAAGAAGATAAGGTTCGGATCCTGTTAAAAATTCATTTACTATTTTGATGTGGTTTAAGCAATTCAACTATCCATAAGATTACAAATATTCAACTTATAGCATGCTTTTGGGTCCTAGACTACCCGGACAATAGCATAATAGTAGCTATGCACGGACTCTCGTCACCTCGTGCGTATGTAGCCTAGCACATAATCAATTATTTCACCTATGGGGACAATTCCCTTTTACAAGGTTAGAAAGGAGACTCACCTTGCTCCGAAGACTCATAACCGGCACTCTATATTCTTTCGAAGGCTCGAACCAACGCACAATGCTCCAAAACTAGCCAATGGTCATACAAATCCATTAATATATACTCAATTAAACTTTACAACCCAATTTGTAATAATTTCTAACCCCGAACGAAAAGTGGACAAAAATGCCCTTGTGCCCACGTGCCCGGAATCTAAAATTTCTCGAAGATAAAGTTTACCCATGAACTCACGAACTCAAATATATTATTTTCTCTTAATTCCATACTCGAAATCGTGGTCAAAATTCAAGAACACTAATTTTCTAGGTCTTCCTCTAACCCTCTAATAGGTGGGATTAGCTTAACTTATCATTGATGAATGAATTCCTCTCTTGAATCCTCCAAAAATCGCCCCCAAGCTAAGAAAATATGAGAGAAATGGACAATCCCTGACTTTAAAATAACCTTCTGCCTGAAGGTTTTTTCGCTTCTGCGACTCCTCCACCGCAGATGCGGTCCCGCTTCTGCGGAAAAATGACCGCATCTGCAGTCCCAGCCTAGCTGCCCCAATCCGCTTCTGCGATAAGCCCACCGCTTCTGCGGATCCGCTTCTGCAGATTCCTGACCACATAAGCGGTCCCTGCTCCCTTCACTCCGAACCGCTTCTGCGGTTCCTTCCTCGCTTCTGCGGGGCCGCTTCTGCAGTGCCGATTCCACAGAAGCGGAAATATCAGGAACCAGCAACTTTAGCCTTCCAAAATTCCATTTTCGATCCGTTAACCACCCGGAATCCACCCGAGGCCCCCTGGGACCCCAACCAATCATACAAACCAGCACCAAAATATATTACGGACTTGCTCGAGGCCTCAAATCACATCAAACAATGCTAAAATCATGATTCGACCTCCAAACCAAGCTTTATGAACCTTGAAATTTCCAACTTCTATTTCTGATGTTTAAACCTATCAAATCATGTCTAATTGACCTCAAATTTTTCACACAAGTCATACTTTACATTACGGACCTACTCCAACTTCCGAAATCAGATTCTGACACCGATATCAAAAAGTCCACTTCCGGTCAAACTTCTAAAAAACCTTCAAATTTCTATCTTTAGCCAAATGGCTTCAAAATGACCCACGTGCCTCCGAATTCACTTCCGATCGTGCTCCCAACTCCAGAATCACCATACGGAGCTACTCCCTGTCTTGGAATTCCAAACGGACATCGATAACACTAAAATACACTTCAAGCCAAACTTATGAAATTTCTTCCAAAATTCTAACTTCCACAATAGGCGCCAAAACACTCCCGGGTTATCCAAAACCCAATCCGGGCATACGCACAAGTACGAATCATCATACGAACCTGCTGGAACCTTCGGATCTTGATTCCAAGGTCGTTTACTCAAAATTCCAATCTTAGCCATTTTCTCCAACTTAAAGCTTCCGAAATGAGAATTTCCATTTAAATTTAACTCCGATCTTCCTGAATTTCAATTCTGACCATGCGTACAAGTCATAATACCTTAAATGAAGATGCTCATGACCTCAGACTACTGAACGATGTGCTAGGGCTCAAAATGACTGGTCGAGTCGTTACATAAATCTTAGTTTTATTTAAATCCTAGGTCTAGCTCTAATCCCTTGATTTTACCTAGTTTTTAGTGTTTAATCTACCTAATATACATGTATTTAAACTAAGAATGAATGGAAACAACTTACCTCACAATGCTATGTTGAAATCCCCTCTCTTGAAGCTCCCAAATCGCCCAAGTGTAGAGAAAAATGAAATAAATGGTCTTTGAGCTCAAATTAAATGAAGCTCACTGCCCAGCGATTTATGCATATTTGGTTAGGTGCGGTCCCTCACCTACGGAAGGGGGGGCCACATCAGCAAAACTGGGCCAAAAGGGGCAAGGACCGCTTCTGCAGTCAGAGGCCCGCACCTGTGGGGCCGCTTCTGCGGTTTCTCAAGACCTGGTCATGGGCTGCTTCTGCGAATACTGGACCGCACCTGCGGTCCCGCATCTGTGGTCGTAGAACCGCAGATGTGGTTATGATAGAAACAACAAACTCAGCTCTTTCTCAAAATTTCAACTTCACTCGAGCCTTGTCCGTTTGACACTCGGGGCTCCCGAGCCTCGCCCAAACATACTGACAAGTCTGAAATCACGAGACAGACCTACTCGAAACCTCGGAACACCCGAAACAATGCTAAATCTAGGCATCACCCCCCTAAAACCAAATGAATCAAACTAATGAACTTCAAGTTCTAAATTCTCCTTTAATGGGTCAAAACGCCCTTAAACCATTCCGATTGACACCAAATTTTACGGGAAAGTCTTAAACGATATTACGGACCTGTACCAAGTGTCATAACCAAAATACGAGCCCGATAACTAAGGAATCAATAATTTATAAGTTTATTTAAATTCTTTAAAACTTCGATTTAACAATTTCTACTAAAACTTCATTACTTGGGCAAGGGACCTCGAAATTCGATTCCGGACATACGCCCAGGTCCTATATTTTCCCACAGACCCTCCGGGACCGTCACATCATGAATCCGGGTCTGTTTTCCCAAAAAAGTTGGCCAAAGTCAAACTTGGTCTTTTAAGATATTTTTAAAGAAACAAAGGGACATATTTTACTCAAAACTCTTCCAACTCACGAACCAACCGTCCCTGGAAGTCATAAATTGGCTAAAGCAAGCGCGGGAAGTTTTATTTAAGGGAACAGGGTTAAAAAAGGCAAAATGACCAGTCGGGTCGTTACATTCTCCACCTCTTAAATAAACGTTCATCCTCGAACGAACATAGAAAGGTACCCGGTCTGCTGAATAAGTGGGGATATCTGCTCCGCATGTCCTCCTCGGACTCCCAGGTCACCTCCTTAACCGGCTGGCCCCTCCATTGGACTCTCACCACAGAAATCCTCTTGGACCTTAACTGGAGATCATGCCTATCAATAATGGCAATTGGATCCTCCTCATAGCCCAAACTCTCATCTAACTGAATAGTACTGAAGTCCAACATGTGGGATAGGTCGGCATGATACTTTCGAAGCATCGAAACATGGAAAACTGGATGAACTCCCGATAAACTGGTGGGGTAAAGCAATCTCATAGGAAACCTCCCTAACTTGTCTCAACACCTCAAAAGGGCCAATAAAACTTGGGCTCAACTTGACCTTCTTCCCGAACCTCATAATGCCCTTCATGGGCGAGACTTTCAAGAGAACCTTATCGCTAACCATAAATGATATATCACGCGCCTTCTGATCCGCGTAGCTCTTCTGTCTGGACTGCGTTGTGCCTTTCCTGAATCAATTTCACCTTGTACAAGGCATCCTGTACCAAATCTCTACCAAGTAACTTAGCCTCGTCGGGCTTGAACCACCCGATAGGAGAACGAAATCGTCGACCATACAAAGCCTCGTACGGGGCCATCTCTATACTGGATTGATAGCTGTTGTTGTACGCAAACTCCACTAAGGGAAAAAAACTGGTCCCATTGCCCTCCAAAGTCAATCACACATGCTCTGAGCATATCCTCCAAGATCTGGACTGTTCGCTACGACTGCACATCGGTCTGAGGATTGAATGTTGTGCTAAGCTCTACATGAGTCCCCAACTCACTCTGAACGGCTCTTCAAAAATGGGAAGTGAACTGAGGGCCCCTGTCTGATATGATAGAAACCAACACGCCGTGTAACCGGACTATCTCCCGAATATAAATCTGAGCATACCTCTCCGCTGTATAAATAGTCTCCACTGGAATGAAGTGAGCCAACTTGGTCAACCTATCAACAATGAGCCACACTGAATCAACCTTCCGCAAAGTCTGCGGTAACCCAACCACGAAATCCATGGTGTTGCGCTCCCACTTCCACTCCGGAATAAGCATATGCTGAAGTAGGCCACCCGACCTCTGGAGCTCATACTTCACCTGTTGGCAATTTAAACATCGAGCTACGTACTCCATGATATCTTTCTTCATCCACTGCCACCAATAATGCTGCCTCAAGTCACGATACATCTTCGTGGCACCCAGATGAATGGAATACCTCAAACTATGGGCCTCTTCTAGAATCCTCTCCCTCAGACCATCAACATTAGGAACACATAGACGGACCTGAAGTCTTAAAACACCATCCTCGCCAATAGAAACCTCCTTGGCACCTCTCTGAAGTACCATCTCTCTGAGAACTACCAAATGTGGATCATCAAACTGTCGGGCATTAATCTACCCCAATAACAAAGACTGAGCAACCACACATGCTAGAACTCGGCTGGGCTCTAATATGTCCAGCCTCACAAATCTGTTAGCCAAGGACTGAATGTCCAAAGCTAGTAGACTCTCCTCTGCTAGAATAAAGGCCAAACTACCCATACTCTCCGCCTTTCTGCTCAAGGCATCCGCGACCACATTTGCCTTGCCTGGGTGATAAAAAATGGTGATGTCATAATCATTTAGTAACTCTAGCCACCTGCATTGCCTCAAATTAAGATCCCTTTGCTTGAACAAATGCTGTAAGCTGCAATGATCAGTGTAAACCTTACATGACACCCCATACAAATAATGCCTCCATATCTTAAGAGCATGAACAATCGCCGCCAACTCTAGATCGTGCACAGGGTAATTCTTTTTGTGAACCTTCAAGTGAGGGGAATCATATGCAGTAGCTCACCCCTTCTGCATCAATACACATCCCAAGCCAACGTGTGAAGCGTAGCAATATACCGTATATATCCCTGAGCCAGAAGGCAATACAAGAACTGGTGTCGTAGTCAAAGTTGTCTTGAGCTTCTAAAAGCTCTCCTCACAATCATCGGACTAACGGAATGGAGCACCTTTTTGGGTCAATCTGGTCAAAGGTGATGCAATAAATGAAAAGCCCTGCACAAATCGCCGGTAGTAACTTGCTAATCCTAGAAAACTCCTGATCTCGATCACTGAAGTAGGACGTGGACAACTCTGAACTACCTCAATCTTCTTGGGATCCACCTTAATACCCTCTTCGGACACAACATGCCCCAAGAATGCTACAGACTCTAGCCAGAACTCACACTTGGAGAACTTAGCATATAGCTTCTGCTCTCGCAAGGTCTGAAGCACCACTCTCAAATGCCGCTCGTGCTCTCCCAGGCTACGTGAGTATATCAAGATGTCGTCAGTGAAGACGATAACAAAGGAATCAATATAAGTCCTGAATCATCAAATCCATAAATGTCGTTGGGGAATTAGTCAAGCCAAAGGACATCACCAGAAACTCACAATGGCCATATCTGGTCCTGAATGCAGTCTTTGGAACGTTTGAGTCCCGAATCTTTACCTGATGATACCTTGACCTTAAGTCAATCTTAGAGAACACATTAGAAACCTGCAGCTGCTCAAAAAAATCATCAATATGAGGTAATGGATACTTGTTCTTGATGGTGACTTTGTTCAACTGGCAGTAATTAATGCACATCTGCATAGTCCCATCCTTCTTCTTCACAAATAACACTAGTGAACCCCAAGGCGATACACTAGGCCTAACAAACCCCTTTGCTAACAGCCCCTCCAGCTGCTCCTTTAACTCATTCAACTCCTTAGGAGCCATACAGTACGATGGAATGGATATAGGCTGAGTGCCTGGAGCCAAATCAATGTAGAAATATATATCCCGATCTGGGGGCATGCCAGGAAGATTAGAAGAAAAAACATCGGCGAACTCTCAGACTACTAGCACTGAATCAATCGTCAGAGACTCTGCAGTGGTGTCTCAAACATAAGCTAAATAAGCCAAAAAAGCCAAAATCCCCTTCTCAACCATGTACTGAGCCTTTAAGAAAGAAAACCCCAACTAGTTTTATCAACCGTGGAACCCTTCCACTCTAATCTCTGCAACCCTAGCATAACTAGTGAAACAGTCTTGGCATGGCAATCTAGGACGGCGTAATATGGAGATAAACAATCCATGCCTAGGATGACTTCAAAATCGATCATATCAAGCAACAAAAGATCTGCTCTAGTCTCGAAACCACAAAAAGTGATCACAGAGGACCGGTAAATCCGATCCACAATCACAGAATCACCCACAGGAGTGGACACATGAACAGGAGTGCCCAGAGGCTCAGGAGAAATAACTAGGAATCGAGCAAACAAAGATGACACATATGAATAAGTAGACCCTGGATCAAATAATACAGCAGCATTCCTACCACCGATAGTAATAATAACTGTGATGACGACACTTGAGGCCAATGCATCTGGCCTGGCCGGAAAGGCATAGAATCTAGCTAGAGCACCGGCTGACTGGCCTCCATCTGACTGGGCCGAAGCTGGATGAACTCTCCCTGCCTGATCTCCACCTTTGGGATGGCCTCTACCTCTAGGTGGCTGGGTCGCTAGTGCTGGAACCATGGGCTGCTGTCCCTGCTGAACCGCCTTGCCCCGAAGTCTAGGGCAATATCTCCTCATGTGACTAGGGTCTCTGCACTCAAAACAACTACGCGATGCAGCAACCTACTATTCGGATGGCTGACTCTAAAAACCAGAAGATCCACTGGAAGAAGCCTGAATAGCCGGTGGGTGGTATGAACTCTCAGGCATAGCGCTAAAATAAGAATTAGAAGAATTCGGAGGACTTGAATACCTACTGGAGGAAACTTGAATAGCTGGCGGGTGATAAGAATTCTCTGGCATGGCGCTGAAATAGGAGCACACTGGAGCACCCCGAGCAGGTGGTGGTGCTAAAACTGGGGGCCTTCTGGGCTGACCCCTCCCAAACTGACCTCTACCCCTAGTTGGGGCGCCTCTAAACTCTCCGGAGAATCTAGCCCTCTTATCCTGCTTCATCTGCTCCCTACCCCTCAGATGATAACCCTTAATCCTGCGAGCAATCTCAAACACTAGCTGATACCCTGTGCCCATCTCTACCTCTCGGGCCATACCAGATCGGATAGTGGGGTGTAACCCCATAACGAACCTCTGTACTCTCTCCACCTCTGTAGGAAGTATCATGAGTGCATGGAGAGACAACTCAGAGAACCTCGCCTCATAATTGGTCACTGACATTTGACCCTGCTCTAGATACTCAAACTGATACCGCAGCTCTTCCCTCTCATAGGGTGGAATGTATCGATCCAGGAATAGCTGTGTGAACTGACCCCAAGTGAGGGGAGGAGAACCTACTGGTCTACCAAGTGCATAGGACTTCCACCATATTCGGGCCCTATCCTCCAGCTAAACAGTAGTGAAGTCAACTCCGTGCAACTCTAATATCCTCATGTTGTGCATTCTGTCCCTACACCTGTCAATGAAGTCCTGAGCATCCTCATGACGCTCACCCTCAAAAACTGGAGGGTGAAGCCTAGTCCATCTGTCCAATAACTTCTGCGGATCACCATCCACAGCTGGCCTAGGCTGGGGTGCCATTGCAGCAAATGGCCGAGCCCCATCTGCGGGTAGTGCACCGGAGTTTAATACACCGTAGCTACGTGACCTGGAGCCTAAGCAGTATGGCTCTGGGCTCCCCCTTCTGCCTATGAAGTAGCTAGGTCTGGTGGAAATAAACCATCCTGAGTCATAGTGTCCTTGAATCGTAGCATGCAGCCCATGACCTCCTCAAATCCCGATGCTGTCATGAAATCTACCGGGGTAGGCTCAGCTGCGGGCACCTTGACTTGCTCTTCAATGATAGGATCCCCGGCCAGATCTGCTGGTGGTGCTACTGGAATGGCTCTAGGACTCCCTCGTCCCCTACCACGAGCCGATGCCCTCCCCCGGCCTCTACCTCTGTCTCTAGTAATAGGGGGAGCAGCTCCTCCCGGGTCTAGAACGTCAGCGGTATGAGTCCTCTCCATTTGTTAGAGAATAGAAGAAGGGAAATTTAGTACACTAACCGCTGCACGACAGGAAATGAATAAAGAGTAGTCTTTCCTAATACCTTATAGCCTCTCAAAGATAAATACAGATGTTGCTGTACTGATCTACAAGACTCTATGAGGTTTGCATATAACTTGTGAGACCTACACGAACCTAGTGCTCTGATACCATGTTGTCAGGACCTATTTCCATAATAGGTTATGAAGGCGCCCAACACCGTTGCCAGGCAAGCCAATGCGGAAACATTTCTAGCTTCTTATGTTAATTTAAGTAAATAAACACTCCAACTTGGATTCAAAGACAACAGTGATAAATAATGTATGTAACATAATAATACAACCCAAAAGTAAGTCTACTAATGTGCGTGCGCCAAGACCTGGTATCACAAGTACAGGTATCCAGTAGAATATACAAAAGATTTTCTCTATCCTACTCTCTAAGATAAAGAAAGACAGCAAAAGTAAAAGAAGACTCCATCCGGCTGCTGAGCAGCTTAGGAAGGAAGTAGCTCACCATGGAAGTCTCTCCCACAAACTCAAGGGCACGCACCGGACCGGTAACCATATGTATCTGCCTCAAATCCTATACAATTAAGTATAGAAGTGTAGTATGAGTACATAAACAATATGTACCCAGTAAGTATCCAGTCTAATCTCGAAAAAGTAGACACGAGAGGTCAAATTAATTCTTACTAGGGTCAAGATAATATAATAATGATGCGTTATGCTAAGCATGAAAATCTCCAATAATTAAAAAGTTATAAATGAAAAGTAGTAATCATGTTCATGACCATATTTCAATTGCCATTTACATTTTTAAACACTTAACACATAAGCATGTTATGTCTAAGCTTTAGCATATATATCATGCACAATCATGCCGAGGTCGACGGCCCGCTCCAATAGAAAATAAATTGTGCGTTGCCGAGATTCGAACTACACGAACAATAGATGCATCTATTTATACCGAGGCGATCGGCCCGATCCATAAATATCAAGAAAATATCAAGAATGCACACAAGGGCTCATTTATATACAAGGAAATTCTTACACAGGTTCAACAATTTCATATGTTCACTTTTTATTTTTCCTCAAGTCTCTAGCATATCATAAATGATCATGGTAGCAATTTAAATACAAGGTAACTCCAAATTAGGCATGAGCGGGTCCTAAACTACCCAAGCAATTAATATCATAGTAGCTACGCACAGACTCTCATCACCTCGTGCATACGTAACCCCCGCATTTAGTTAGCAAATTCTCATTTTTATTATACCTATGGGGACAATTCTCTATTACAATGTTAGAAAGGAGACTCACATCGCTCCAAAGCGCTCTTCCAAATATCAAGAATAAGCTCAAGCCCTCAATTCAGAGCCGAACGATTACAAACTAGTTAAAGGAAGTAAGAACTAGTCAATATAGGCTTACAAGGTCGAATTCTAACTATTTAAACAATTTTCCAACCTTTTTCACAAGTTTCCTAAATTTCGACCCCGGGCCCACGTGCCCGGATTCCGACATTTTTTTCGAAGAAAGTTGTTCTCTACAACCTAAGGACCAATAATATATGATTTCTAGCTCATTTCATAGCAAGTTTCGTGGTTAAATCTTAGTTTTATTTAAACCATAGGTCTAGCTCTAACCCCTTGATTTTACCTAGTTTTTAGTGTTTAATCTACCTAATATACATGTATTTAAACTAAGAATGAATGGAAATAACTTACCTCACAATGCTATGTTGAAATCCCCTCGTTGGAAGTTCCCAAATCGCCCAAGTGTAGACAAAAATAAAATAAATGGTCTTTGAGCTCGAATTAAATGAAGCTCACTGGCCAGCGATTTCCGTATCTGCGGTTAGGGGACCGCATCTGTGGTTAGGGGACCGCACCTGCGGAAGGGAGGCCGCATCTGCGGAACTGGACCAAAAGGGTCAGGGACCGCTTCTGCGGTCAAAGGCCCGCACTTGCGGGGCCGCACCTGCGGGGCCGCATCTGCGGGGCCGCACTTGCGGGGCCGCATCTGTGGGGCCGCACCTGCGGGGCCGCATCTGCGGCTCAGAGGCCGCTTCTGCAGCTTCTCAAGGCCTGGTCTTGGGCCTCTTCTGCGAAGACTGGACCGCATCTGCGGTCCTAGAACCGCAGATGCGGTTATGACAGAAGCAGCAAACTCAGCTCTTTCTCAAAATTTCAACTTCACTCGAGCCTCGTCCATTTAACGCTCGGGGCTCCCGAGCCCCGCCCGAACATACATGTAAGTCTAAAATTACGAGACGGACCTACACGAACCCTCGGAACACCCGAAAGAACGCTAAATCTAGGCATTACCCCCCTAAAACCAAATTAATCAAATTAATAAACTTCAAGTTCTAAATTCTACTCTAACGGGTCAAAACGACCTTAAACCGTTAGGATTGACACCAAATTTACGGGTAAGTCTTAAACAATATTACGGACTTGTAACAAGCATCGGAACCAAAATACGAGCCCGACAACTAGGGAATCAATGATTTCTAAGTTTCTTTAAATTCTTTAAAACTTCGATTTAACAATTTCTAATAAAAATTCATTACTCGGGCTATGGACCTTGGAATTCGATTCCGGATATACGCCCAGGTCCCTTATTTTCCCACGAACCCTTCGGGACCATCACATCATGAATCCGGGTCCGTTTTCGACCAAAGTTAAACTTGGTCTTTTAAGAGATTTGTAAAGAAACAAAGGGACATATTTTACTCAAAACTCTTCCAACTCTCGAATCAACCGTCCCTGCAAGTCATAAATTGGCTAAAGCAAGCGCGGGAAGTTTTATTTAAGGGAAGGGGGTTCAAAAAGATAAAATTACCAGTCGGGTCGTTACAGGATATATAAGTCATCCCCCATAAAGGAAGTTTCAAGTATCTTACGTATATAATCCAAAATAATGGAAAGATTGACGAGGATGTCACACATCATATTGGAGCGGAATGGATAAAGTGGAGGCTCGTATCCGGTGTCTTATGTGATAAGAAAGTACCGCTGAGACTAAAAGGTAAATTCTACATAGTGGTTGTTAGACCGACTATATATATGTATGAGGCAGAATATTGGTCAGTTAAGACCTCTCATGTACAGAAAATAAAAGTAGCGAAGGATGAGAATATTGAGATGGATGTGGGATCATACTAGGAGAGATATGATTAAAAAAGAAAATATTCTGGATGAGTAGCACCGCGGTGGATGAGACTCAAAAAGCGAAGCGGATATGGTTCGGACATGAGAACAGGATATGCACACGTGAATATCCTGATCAGGAGGTGTGAGAGGTTGAATATGGTGGGGCCAAGGAGAGGTAGGGGTAGGACAAAGAAGTATTGGATGGAGGTAATCAGGCACGACCATGTTCAGCTTGCCGAGAACATGACCTTTGTCAGGAAGGTATGGAGGTCAAGAATTATGCTAGAGGATTAGTGAGTAGTCAAGCGTGCTTTCTCGTATCTTTATTGGCTTTCTATACCTGTAGTACTAGCGTATTCTCGTATTTTCTATTCTTAAATTTCTCATAATACATGTTCTTTCGTTTGAGTTGGTTATCTTATTTTCTGGATGTGGTTATTGCTTCTCTTTAAGCCCTTTTTTAGACCCTACTTATAGGAATACATTGGGTATGTTGTCATTGTAGTGAACTTAACACGGGAAAAACGAGAGTTTGTGGTGATTGTTGTCCAAATAAATCATCATACAATGTTTTTCTCGGCTAGATCTACTGTTAGTTTTCCTTCAAGTAACACTGGAAGTAAGAGGATAATAGTTTCAATTAGTGCTTCAGATGAATTCGCTTAGACATCAACTTTTTACGGGCACAATTATAGAAAGTAAAGTTTGTCATCCAAAGAATAGTGACTTCTGCTTGTTTGAAACATGCAGGAATTGTAGTATGTCTTCTCTTAGTTTATTTTTCCATCTTTCTTTTCGAACTAATAATTTTTGTATTTCATACCTGATTTTCGCTCGTTACCATATTCATTTGATTCTCAATTTGTTCAAGCATTTATTATTTTGTGTTTAACTAAGCAAAGACGGCCTCGGTATTTTAAGGTGATGACAGCACCATTATGTTTCAACATAATTATGCATATGTCTAGCTATAAAGTTTAACGTGCAACATGAAGTGTATATGGGCCCTTTGGATTTAGGGCTTTAATTAAAAGTAGAATGGGACGGGAAAATTGGGGGGAAACTAAAGCAAAAAAAGTTATTGAAAAAGAAAAGGCATGGGCAGTTGTGTAGTAGCAAGGAATGTGGGCCATTGGGCTGACTATATCAAATTGGGAAACTCCAACAAAAAAATATGGGTTATTGGACTGACTATATCATATTTTCCAACTAAAAAAATGGCCATTGATCCTGGTAGGAATTAGTAATTAACAAATTTGGCAATTAATTAAGGGAAATTTTCACAACTACAACTTCTATAAGAGTATATTATATTATCTACAACTATTATTTGATTTACATTTTGTACAACTACATTTATGTTTTAAAAAATTAAAGAGTGTCCAGCTTTGTTGAGCCACCCTACAAATATGGTAGTATCCCTAAAAAAATCTCTTCTTTCTTCTCTCTCTGTACGGAAATCAGTGAATGAGAATCCCAAAATTTTAGCATATTTAATAAAATCCTTATCATTTCCTACATTTAAGCCTAACTGAATTGACTACAACTAAAATACAAATTATTTCTCAAAAAATCTCTAAATCCCTAAAACTTAGTTTAACCAAATGGACTACAACTCAAATACGATGAATCATCTCTTAAAAGATGTTCTTTGGCTGTTATTTAAAAATAGGTAAGAGAATACACTCTATATAATTTAGGGATAATGCATAAAATCGGGAGAAATTTAAAAATAACCAGATTTACAACTGGTCCATCAAAAATAGACACAGTTTTAAAAGTAATCGAAATTTAGTCACTATTCATGTAAAGATAAATCTGAGCAAAAACACTGTTCAAAACCCGAAAAATATACCTGCATATTATACGGGAGTTTCAGCACAAGCATGCTTGAACTCTCGCATATTATACGGGAGTTCCAGGATAACTATGCTGGAATTCCTGTATAATATGCGGGAGTTCAAGTATAATTATGTTAGAACTCCCGCATAATATACTAGAGTTCCAGCAAGTATAGATGTCCAGTATAATATACTGGAGTTTGGAGCACCGGTGCTCCAGTCTCCCGTATATTATATGGGACCGGTCTCTGTTGCAGCAAATAGTGGCTATTTTTCATTGACTTCGTAAATGGTGGCTATTTTTGATTGATCAGTCCGAAAACTGGCTATACCATGTTATTTTGACCATAAAATTCACCCTATCCTATGATCCATTTACCAACTACATACATTTTTTTTCGGAGGTCCTATTATCCCCCTGAACTTATTTTTACCATAATTGATTTAACAGTATATGTTGTTAAATCAATTGATTTAACATTATTTTTACCATAACTGATTTGACGTGTCGAGTTTAATTGAGCATATAATGTTAAATCAATTATGATAAAAATAAGTTCAAGGGGATAATAGGCCGCCGAAAAGAAAAGGTGTGTAGTTGGCAAATGGGTCATAGGATGGGGTGGATTTTATGCATTATCCCTATAATATATGTTCATCAAGTAATAATACTTTTTTTTTACCATATTGCATATAATTGATAGTATATTGTATAACCTTATACAGTGGTATAGATATATAATATATAGTATAATGTATATATGTAATCATTAATGAACAATAGAATATATTATATATTCTACATATGAAATAAAGGTTTAACTTATATAAATAAAATAATATACTTTCTACCTAAATAAATATATAATCCATATTATATTAAAAGGAGAGTAGTTTGCAATGTGGTTAAGCCAAGTGGCAAGCTAAAATGAAGCCACTTGGCAATTTTAAGACAACATAAAAAATCTATATTATAAATGAAAAAATATTTAATAAAAGTAGTAATCCAAGATTTTCTATATCTATCTTTAATTAAATTTGTGTATAATTTAATTATGGTAGGTATCCTTTTTTGAGCAAGAAACAATTAAAATTTTATTGAAAATCTTATACACTAATTTAAGTTGAAAGAATAATTCTTTATTTTGTACAAGTTTTATATCTAACCTTATTTGTGAACAATATACATTATTATAGGTATTTTAAATTAAATTTTGTGTATAATTCAGTTATGGTAGGTATTCTTTTTTTAAAAAAAAATATTTAAATAAATATTTTGTATCTTACAAAATCAATAGTTCATATCCAACCCTTACTATTGAAAAAATATTTATTATAAATTTTACTTTAGAGCTAAAAATATTTTTTTTAAACATTTGATATAATTAAATTATTGAATTCCAAATGTTTGTTAATGCAGACTTTATATGATGAGGTTTACATTTATTTAAATGAATCTTGCAAATATTTTGAAAAATGATTTTTAAGAAAAAAAGACTCATAAACTGTCATATCTCTTACATATTTTTTAGACTATTATCCTTAACGAAAAATAAAATTAAATAAATTACTCGAATAATTAATTAAGAATAACAATATAATCAACCACATCAAGTGGTGTGATAAGAAAAAGTTAAAGTGAAAGTTAATAAACATTATGATAAAAATATTAAATTTAGATTAAAATATATTTAATTGAGATAAAGAAAATTTAAATTAAAGGATAAAAGTTTTTGAATTGAAATCTTAAATCTTGAATTGACAGATAATCTTTTTTTTGAATTGAGATTCAAAAAATCAAGTTTGATTGAAAGAAGCATTATGATACTATTAAAAAAAAATTGCAGATCTTATTGATTATCTTCGTGCTTCATTATTGTTAGATTTTCTTTTATGAATCAAGATCTGTAAATGTGTAAATATAGTATTTATATATTTTGTATCTATATTTGTTAGAGATGTGATACTATATAATATATTATTGGAATATGATATTATTAGAATATTCTTAGGAGAGATTTAAGGGAGTATGAGCTTAAACTCATGTATATATACTCTTCTTCCTGGGAATGAGAAAGCGAATCTGATCCATCCAAAAGTTGTGCAATCTATAATGTATTATCTTTCCCATTGAAGTAGTGGTAGTACGGTGAATTCTCCTTTTCTTTCTTATTTATGAAGCTTTGAAAAAATTCTATAACCATGATATGATATTGTTCTTAATGTTTGATTCATTCATTTTCCAGAAATATATCATCATTTCTTAAAAGTAATTAGTATGATTTACGGGTGAATTTGAATATTATAAGGTTCATCAAGTTGATATAAAATGAAGGCATTCTGTGTTGTTCATAATTGGATAATGTGTATGCGCTATATGTAATTACAGATAATTATCGTATTTAAATTTTCAGTCAAATATATTATAATATCATCTATCATTTATTTTGACTATTTTGATTTCAACAGGCTTCCAGTTTGGTTAAAGAACATAGAAAATACTCTTTAGAATATCTACAAAAAAAAAAAAAGTAATAGCTACAACTGTTAAATTTTAGAGAACCCATTCTTTGTATAGTAATTATCTCAATTGATTGGATCCATTTGATGAATTGTTCTTTAAAATGGAGCACCAAGGACCGAGAACAGCTTCTTTGTAATATAAGATGGTATCGATTATCTCTGGATATATGTCTAGAAATGATGTCGAATTGAATTGTACTTCGTCTTTACTATGACTTAATTCTCATTTGCTTATTTTCAAATCTTTTTATGCACTTTTTTTTTGCTTTTACAAATAATAAAAGATGTTATTTGTATGGTATGCCAGCAATACAATTATTCAAATTTTTTTACTACTTTTTTTTATTTAAATAGTAGTAATTTAACAATTACAAAATTATTGAACATTTAGAAAATAAAGGTCAAATTACTTTTAAACAAAAATTATTTTGTGTTCTATCATAGATAAACTTAATTTTATTCTTCTTTTTACCATTTTTTGTCTTCTCAACCGATTGAATTCTACTGAATCAATAAATTCCTAGCTATAAAATAAGAGTGTGAAAACAAATTAAATTTAAGAGTTAGACTAAGTATTGCATAATGCAACTGTAACGGTCCGACCGGTCGTTTTGAGCTCTAGCACGTCGTCCGGCGGTCTGAGGCCATGAGCACCTTCATTTCAGGTATATTGTCTTGTGCGTGTGGTCGGAATTGAAATTTAGGAAGATCAGAGTTAAATTTGAATGAAAATTCTCATTTCAGAAGCCTTAAGTTGGAGAAAATGACTAAGATTGAAATTTTAAGTAAACGACCTCGGAATCGGGATCTGAAGGTTCCAGCAGGTTCTTATGATGATTTTAAACTTGGGCGTATGCCCCGATTGGGTTTTGGATAACCCGGGAGCGTTTTGGCGCCTACGATGGAAGTTAGCATTTTGGAAAAAATTTTATAAGTTTGGTTTGAAGTGCATGTCAATGTTATCAATGTCCATTTGGGATTCTGAGACTATGAATAGCTCCGTATGGTGATTTTGGAGTTGGGAGCGTGATCGAAAGTGAATTCAGAGGTCCGTAGGTCATTTTGAAGTCATTTGGCTAAAGATAGAAAATTGAAGGTTTTTGAGAAGTTTGACCGGAAGTGGACTTTTTGATATCGGGGTCAGAATCCAATTCCGAAAGTTGGAGTAGGTCTGTAATGTCAAATATGACTTGTGTACGAAATTCGAGGTCAATCGGACATGATTTGATAGGTTTAAACATCGAAAGTAGAAGTTGGAAAGTTCAAAGCTCGTAAAGCTTGGATTGGAGGTTGATTCATGATTTTAGCGTTATTTGATGTGATTTGAGGCCTCGAGCAAGTCCGTAACATGTTTTGGGATTGGTTGGTAGGTTTGGTTGAGGCCTCAGGGGGATTCCGGGTGGTTAAAGGATTGAAGTTGGAATTTGGAAGAGAGCTAAAGGCATCTGGTTGCTGGTATTTTTGCTTCGGCGGTTGGTTGACCACAGAAGCGGCACCGCAGAAGCGGACGGGGAGCCACAGAAGCGGTTTTGGTCCAAGGCTTAAGGACTGCAGATGCGGTCAAGGTTCCGCAGAAGCGGGTCCGTATCTGTGGAGAAATGATCGCAGAAGCGGTTGGGAGTATATTGGGGAGGACCGCATATACGGTTAAAGGTCCGCAGAAGCGGGACCGCATCTGCGGTTGGCACGTCGTAGAAGCGGAAAGGGCCTAGGCCAGGGGATGCCGCAGAAGCGGCGGATTGTCCGCAAAAATGGTGTCACGACTCAATTTCCCAACCCGATCGTGATGGCGCCTCTCGTGAAGACGAGGTCAGCCAACTAGCTCAAATTGTCTCTTTAACAATTATTAAACATAAATGAATAAATAAACACAGCTCAACAACAATAATAGCTAGTGTTTACAGCCCAACACAATCCGACCGGGGTGTCACAAGTCACGAGCATCTAAAGAAACCTGAACACAACTACAGGGCCAATAATATACAAAGATAAATTCTGGGAATTCTAAAGACAACATCCGATGCCGCGAACGCTGGCGGTCACCTTACTCAGCTACAATAACAAATCCTCAATCAGCTCAAACTCGCTACCGGGTAATAAATACCTGCAATTGCACGCGAGGTGCAGGGAGTACAGTGAGTACTCCAACTCAGTGAGTAATAAAAGTAAATAATAACTGAGCAGCAAGAAAACACGTATAACATATCATCATGTTGTATAAAAACAGTGTAGAACTCCTTTAAAATTCAGTGAAACTGTGAAATCTTTGGAAAATATCTTGGCTCAATTTAAACCTCTTTCGAAAATATCTCTTTTCAATAGTTAAGCAAATGAATGCGAAACAGATAGTGCAAGTCAGCACGTAAGTCAACCCCTCGGGCACAACACTCCATCAACAAATAATACCAGGGTATCAGGTAAACAGTGCAAGAAGTAGCATGGATGCCAATGAAATGAGAGTGCCAAATGTCATGACACGTAAAATAACTAGGAACCAATACATGAGTGCAATGCAATGCATATGATGGTACATTCCAGTACCCACTGCGGCATGCAGCCCGAGCCATATATATTTATTTATCGTCAACGGCACTCACTGGGGGTGTGTACAGACTCCGGAAGGGCTCCTACAGTCCAAGCGCAATATCAAGTCATCTCATGGCATCAATTAATTCCTGGTCAGTCATTGTTACCTGACCGGTCAGTCATTGTTACCTGACCAATTTACATCATACAGTGTCATTGTTACCACTATTTCAAGTCACATCATAGTATCATTGTTACCATTGTTTCAAGTCACATCATACATTATCATTGTTACCACTATTTCATTGTTACCTGATCAATTTACATCATACAGTGTCATTGTTACCACTATTTCAAGTCACATCATAGTGTCATTGTTACCATTGTTTCAAGTCACATCATACATTATCATTGTTACCACTATTCCAAAATCACTGTTGCGGCGCACAACTCGATTTATGCTCAGTCCAGAAATCAACATAAGCCCCTTGGGCATTTGTAAAACAGTAGTTATCAGCCCGAAATATCATTTAAAATATCATTTGAGTTTTCAAAACTTAGAAGTATGGCTGAGTTTGTAAAACTGTATTTAAAACCTTGGACTGAAACCAAATGATATGCAAGATATGCTAAAATAATAATATCAATCCCCGAAGGATTCACATAGTTGGCACGAAGTCCAAACATGACAATCAGCCCAAATTAAGATGATAATAAGTAGTTTCAGTCAAATACGCGGTAAAATCAACAACCGGGATGAACCAAGTCACAATCCCCAACGGTCCTCTACCCCACGCTCGTATTCGACGTGCAAGTCACCTCAATACAGCGCTATGATGTGCAAATCCGGGGTTTCAAACCCTCAGGATATCATATACAAGTATTACTCACCTCGAACCGGTGCAATCTCTAGCTCGCGACGCCTTTGCCCCTCAAATCAGCCTCCACGTGCGTCGTATCTAACCAAAATCGGAGCGAATACATCACAATATGCTAAGGGAACAATACCCAATCAAAAACAATCGAGAAATAGCAAAAATCTCGAAACTAGCAAAATTCGAGCCCCGGGCCCGCTTCTCGAAAAATTACAAAACTCACATTACCGGATTTCTCGTCTCGCCACGAGTCCATACATACCAAGAACTCCCAAATCCGAGCTCAAATGACCTATCAAATCCCAATTTGAAATATCAAAAACTCAAGCCCTAGCTTTACCCCTTTTTAATGAATTTCAACCAATTTCCATGTTAAATCTATCATAATCTCGTGTATTTAAGCCAAGGAACTTACCTCTAATCATTCCTCCTTGAATCCCTCTTCAAAATCGCCTCAAAGCTCTCAAATCTCGCTAAAAAATGGTGGAAAATACATAACCCTCGCGGATGAAATGTTTCAATAAAACCCTTTATGACCTGCCCAGATTTCGCTTCTGCGGAGAAAATGTCGCTTCTGTGACCTCCGTATCTGCGGTCCGCGTACGCTTCTGGGACCTTCACCTAAGGGCCCCCTACCGCTTCTGCGTTCCACATTTCGCATCAGCGGGACCGCCTATGCGGCCCGCCTTCGCTTCTGCGGAATATCAAGAGAATGCCAAAACCGCTCCTGCGGTATAACTTCCGCTTATGCGGATAACTTTCCGCTTCTGCAGAAATTGCTCAACCTGAACCTTTTTGCACCTGTGATACCTGGCTCCGCTTCCGCGTACCGCATCTGCAGTTTCCTTTCCACAGATGCGGTTTTCTTTCCGCAGATACGGTTTTCTTTCCGCAGATGGGAAATACCTGCTGCAACCAAAAACCTGCAATTTCAACTTCAAATTTCCTTCCGGTAGCTACCTGAAATCACCCCCGAGGCCCCCGGGACCTCAACCAAAAACACCAACACCCCCTAAAACATTATTCAAACTTGTTCCAATCCTCAAAACACATCAAACAACACTAAAATCATCCATTCACATCGGATTCAAGTCTAAGTTCAACCAAAACTTCCGAAACTCGCATTCGATCAAAAAACCGACCTAAACACCTACGATTCAACAGAAATTTTGCACACACATCCCAAATCACCTAATGAAGCTACTGCAACTCTCAGAATTCCATTCCGACCCTCGAATCAAAATCTCACCTATCAACCGGAATTCGCCAAAATACTAACTTCGCCAATTCAAGCCTAATTCTACACCGGACCTCCAAAATCAATTCTGATCGCGCCCCTAAGTCAAAAATCACCTCCCGAAGCTAAAAAAATTCCGAAAATCATATCCGAGCATTCTAACTCATAAGTCAACGTCCAGTTGACTTTTCCAACTTAAGCCTTCCTTAAAGAGACTAAGTGCCTCATTTCTTATCAAAACCAATCCAAATCAACTCTCACACACCACATACTGATAATGAAATATTAAAAAGTAATAAACGGGAAAAGAGAGCAGTAACACATGAGATGACGGGTCGGGTCATCACAAGCGGAACCGCTGATGCTGTATTTTTTCGCAGAAGCGGAAGTACCTGGAGCAGTGAGGTTGATTTAAATCGTGGGATTGAGTTTATTTCTCCCATTTCTTCATGGCTTGGGCTATTTTTTGGGAGCTTCAAGAGGGGATTTTTGTCGTCAATGTTAAGGTAAGTTATCCCCATCACTTTTGAGCTAAAAACATCAATTATGTATGGATTTAAGCATGAAAATTAGTGTAAAAATTGAGGTTTTGGAGGAAAACTTAGAAAATTATATTCTTGGAATTTAGCCATGATTTTGGGTATGGAATTTAGTAAAAAATTATATATTTGAGTTCCTAAGGTCATGGGTAATCTTTATCTTCGAAAAATTTTGGATTCCGGGTACGTGGGCCCGGGGGCATTTGGTCATTTCATAAAGCGGAGTTGGGAATTTGCATAATTTGAATTTTTAACAAGTATTTGCGCATGTTCTCATTAGTTTGTCGTTAATTGGCTAGTTTTGGTACATTGTGCGTCGGTTCTGAGTCTTCAGAGCGAGGTGAGTCTCCTTTCTAATCTTGTGAGAGGGAATTTACCCCATAGGTGAATTAAATTGGCTATGTGCTCCTGTTTGTGGAGGCTACGTACGCACGAGGTGACGAGAGTCTGTGCGTAGCTACTATTATGCTATTGTCCGGGTAGTCTAGGACCCAAAAGCATGTTACATTTGAATTAATTGTGAACCCATTGATGGTTTGAATTGCTTAAGTCACATTAAATTAATAAATGGATTTCCAAAAAGACTTAAGCTTCGTTTTCTCAAATTATTAAAGAGAATTGGTTTTTTTTGGATAATTGCTCCATGTTGACTTCTTGACTGACTGTCTGTCTGTGTGTGTTTATTCTGGAACGTGCCGAACGCCTCGCCAGATTAATAGATGCATCTATAGGCACGCCTTCGACCCTCGGCAAGTGCACATTTATTTCTGTTGGATTGGGTCATCGCCTTAGTGTGATTTGCGCATGCTTGTGTTGCTGCCTGAACATAATTAAGTTATCATTGCCCTTTTATGGCTTAAAAATATTTGGATTATATTTAAAGAGAAATTCTTGAAATTTTCCTATGAAAGAATTATGTGTTTACTTGTCTCCTCTACCATGATTAGAATCACGTTTATAAAATAAATCCACTGTTCAATTTATATTAAGGACGGATCATTATTGGACCATTAGAGAGCGTCAGAGTTGACTATCTCGTCTCTATCCCTTCGGGATTAGGCAGGATACTCACTGAGTACACGTTGATTATGTACTCATACTACACTTCTGTGCATTTTCGTTGCACATGTATAGATACCTCTAGCAGCCTATTGGGCGTAGCAGCACGGACGTTTCTGGGACTAGGTGAGCTGTATCATTCGAGGCGACCGCAACTAGTGTAGTTTCTTTCAGCCTTTGTATTTTATTCCCTGTCCACCTTATTTCGGACTGAGGTTATATTTTATTTTCCTTATCAGTAGTTGCTCATGTACTTGTGACACCGGGTTCTGGGGATATATTTGGATTTATTCGAAAATCTTACAAGTTGTTTAAATATTTCATTATTCATTCGGAGGAATATACTGAGTCTTGTTTAAATTGTATAAAAAAAGATATTTTTAAAAAATTATTATAACGAGGATTTAATTAAGTATTCTAGTTGGCTTGCTTGACATCGGTGTCTGGCGCCACCACGACCCTTAATAAATTTTGGGTCGTGACAGCAACAACGAGCTAACATGGTTTAAAAGGTTGAAATAATAATACTTATTTTAATTTGAGATGAGGAATTATTTTGGATTTGTGAAGTGCAACGATATACAATAAATAATGTTACATATCTCGAATCTCATTAAGTAAAGTAAATAATAAAAATATGCAATAGTAATAAAAGTCTTCTGAGCAACATAGTGAAATGTTAAAAATAGAAAGAAATTTTTTATTTAGAAAGTTTTTAATAATTAAAATAAAATTGAAAAAAATATCGTTAATAGACATAATACAAAATTAAAAAAATACAAAAATATTAGATAAAAAATAAATGAGGAAAGCTAATCGAAACATCATAGTATAAAAAATATACAAAATAGGGCACAAAAATTTTAAAAATAAGAAACAAAAAAATTTAAAAATTAGAAGAAATAAAAATGTATATCGATATATAAAATGCAGTAATGGACAAGGATACTAACACATTAATAAAAGCTTTTATATCTATGTAATAATACGAAATAGCCGATAATGTAATAAATTAAAATAATAAATAGAAAAGTTAATTAAAGCTATATATTAGTTTTCTTTAATTTTATTATTTTATTTTTGGTTACACTACATTAAAGATACAAAATAACAGTGGAAAATTTTATTAAAATAATATGATTAATATTTTTTAAATGCGCGGGTTCTAATATTAGTATACTTAAGGAAATTGTATATTGTACATAATATAAATATATTATATACTACATACCATATACCATATACTATAAATATACTATATATAATCCTCTGATATCCAATGTTCTTTATCTGCATATAGACAATAGAGCATCCAAATATATTTTGCAAATACGTATATTAATGTATTCATATATACTATATGAAAAGTATCTACCTATATTATTGTAACGACCCGACCGGTCGTTTTGAGCTCTAGCGCGTCGTTCAGTGGTTTGAGGCCATGAGCAGCTTCATTTCAGGTATTATGACTTGTACGCGTGTTCGGAATTAAGTTTCGGGAAGTTCAGAGTCGATTTGGGAAGAGAATTCTCATTTCGGAAGCTTAAAGTTGAAAGAATTAACTAGGATTGGAATTTTGAGTAAACGACCTCAGAATCAGCATCAGAAGGTTCCAACAAGTTCGTATGATGATTTCAGACTCGGGCGTATGCCCGAATCGGGTCTTGGATAACCTGGGAGCATTTTGGCGCCTATTGTAGAAGTTAGCATTTTGGAAGAAATTTCATAAGTTTGGGGTTGAAGTGCATTTCAGTGATATCAATGTCAGTTTGGGATTCCGAATCTGGGAATAGCTCCGTATGGTAATTTTGGAGTTGGGAGCGTGATCGGAAGTGAATTCGGAGATCCGTAGGTCATTTTGGAACCATTTGGCTAAAGATAGAATTCAGAGGATTTTGAGAGGTTTGACTGGAAGTTGACTTTTTGATATCGGGGTCGGAATCCAATTTCGAAAGCTGGAGTAGGTCCGTAATGTCGAATATGACTTGTGTGCAAAATTTGAGGTCAATTGGACGTGATTTGATATGTTAAGTATCGAAGGTAGAAGTTGGAAGTTCTAAAGTTCATAAAGCTCGAATTGGGATGTAATTCATGATTTTCGTATTGTTTGATGTGATTTGAGGCCTCGAGCAAGTCCGTAATGTATTTTGGGACTGCTTGGTATGATTGGTTGGGGTCCCGGGGGCCTCGGGTGGATTCCGGGTGACTAACGGATCGAAATTTGAAATTTTAGTACAGCTGAAGGGTCTGGTTGCTGGTATTTTTGCTTCTGCGGTGGGTTAACCGCATAAGTGGCCCTGCAGAAGCGGAAAGGGAGCCGCAGAAGCGGATTTTTGGTCAAGGCTCGAGGACCACAGATGCGGTCAAGATTCCGCAAAAGCAGGCCCGCATCTGTGGAAGGCTAGTTGCAGAAGCGAAAGTGGGTAGGCCTAGGGGAAGCCGCATAAAGGGCAGATTGTCCGAAAAAGCGGGACCGCGGAAACAGAGGTTTTTCCGCAGAAGCGGAAGTAGCTGGAGGCAGAGGGGTTGCTTTAAAAATTGGGATTTGGCCATTTTCTCTCATATTTTCATGGCTTGGGCGAATTTTTGGGGAGCTTCAAGAGGAGATTTTCGTCATCAACTTTAAGGTAAGTTATCTCCACCTATTTTAAGTTAAATACATCAACTATGTATGGATTTGAGCATTTAAATTAGTATAAACTTGAGGTTTTGGTGGAAAACCTAGGAATTTACATTTCTTGGAATTTAACCACGATTTTGGGTATGGAATTAAGAGTAAATTATATATTTGAGTTCCTGAGGTTATGGGTAAGCTTATTCTTCAAAAAAATTTAAAATCCGGGCACGTGGGCCAAAGGGCATTTTTGTCAACTTTTCGATCGGGGGTTAGGAATTTCTACAAATTGGATTATAATGAGAAGTTAAGTATATATTAATGGATTTACATAATTATTGCCCAATTTTGGAGCGTTGCGGATTGATTTGAGTCTTCGGAAGTATGTGGAATGCCGGTTATGGTTTTTCAGAGCGAGGTGAGTCTCCTCTCTAACCTTGTAAGAGGAAATTGTCTCCATAGGTGAGTTAATTAGTTATGTGCTCCTATTTGTGGGGGCTACGTACGCACGAGGTGACGAGAGTCCGTGAATAGCTACTATTATGCTATTATCCGGGTAGTCTAGGACCCAAAAGCATGTTATACTTGGAATATTTGTAATCTTATGGATAGACGAATTGCTAAAATCATATCGAATTAGTAAATGAATTCTTAAAAAAATATAAACCTCATTTTCTTAAATTGTTAAAAGAGAATTAACTTTTCTTTGAATAATTGCTCCATGTTGACTTCTTGATTGAATGTCTCTATGTATTTATTTTTTGGAGCCGGCCGAACGCCTCAGCAGATAAATAGATGCATGTATGGTTCAAGCCGTTCGATCCTCGGCAGTGCACAATTTATATTTCTGTTGGAGCGGGCCGTCGACATCGGCATGATTTGCGCATGCTTGTATTGCTTGCCTTGAAGCTTATTGAAGTTGTTGCTGCCTCTTCTGGCTTAAGAATATGTGTATAAATTATGAAAAGAATGATTTTCTATAAAAGAAAGAATTGTTTATTTGCTTCAACCCATTGAATTATAATCATGTTTGTAAAAATCTACAGTTTAATATATTATGGATAAATCATTATTGGATCATTAGTAAGTGTCAAAGTTGACCATCTCGTCTCTACTTCTTTGAGATTAGACGGGATACTCATTGAGTACACGTTGTTTATGTACTCATACTATACTTCTGTGCATTTTTTGTTGCACAGGTATATGTAACTCTAGCGGCCTACTGGGCGTAGTAGCACGGATGAATCTGGGACTAGATGAGTTGCATTATTCGAGACAGCCGCAGCGAGTACAGTCTGTTCCAGTATACTTTATTTACTTCCTGTCCACTGTATTTCGAACGGATATTGTATTTTATTTCCTTGTCAGTAGATATTCATGCACTTGTGACACTATGTTTTGGGAGGATTTTTGAATTATTAAATATTAAGTTTGTTAAAGATTTTACGGTTGCTTCCGTAAATTTTATTATTCGTTATTTAATGTGTGAAGAAAAATGATTTTGACAACACAAAAAGGGAAGATTAATTAAGTATTTTGGTTGGCTTGCCTGACAGCGGTGTCCGACGCCATCACGATGCTCAGTGAATTTTGAGTCGTGACAACATGGTATCGGAGCACTAGGTTCCTATGGTCTCACAAGTCATGAGCAAGTCTAGCAGAGTCTCACATATCGGTACGGAGACGTCTGTACCTATCCTCGAGAGGCTGCAGGACTATTAGGAGTACTTTCCTTCTTGATTCCTTATCGTGCGATTTGATTCCTGTGAAGCTTATGCCTTTGTTTCTTTCCTACTCAATCTTATGCGACGCGGAGCGCTTGTTATAAATCGAGAATTGAAGAATCGTAATGGCACTGCGAATGTGGTGCGGGATGTTTCTCCCGGTATAGTTGATTGGACTGTTATCGTCGCCTTGTTGAAGGGTATTTTATTGTTTCAAGCTCAGTAGCGGTACTTCTGAGAGCTCTGAGGTTAGGCACAAGTTTCCATGATGCTTATGAACAATCGCTCGATGGTATTGTTATAATGGTAGGACGTTTGCATACGTATCGGGGCAGTGAATGACTAGAAGGGAGGTTTACTCTGTGCACGATCTAGAGATTCGGTGTTTTATTCCCGGCAGGGGAAAGGCAATCGAACTAAGGATGGTCATGTAATGACCCGACTGGTCGTTTTGTATTCTCGAACCCCGTTCCCTTAAATAATACTTTTCGCACTTGCTTTAGCTAATTTATGACTTGCCGGGACGGGTGATTCAGAAGTTAGAAGAGTTCTAAGCAAGATTTAAGCCTAGTTATTTCTTTAAGTTTCTTTAAAAAGGCCAAGTTTGACTTCGGTCAATATTTTGGGAAAACGGATCCGGAATCGTGATTTTACAATTTTTGAGGGTCCGCGGGAAAATATGGGACCTGGGCGTATGCCCGGAATCGAATTCCGAGGTCCCTATCCCGAGTAATGAATTTTTATGTAAAATTATTAAGTTTAAGGTTCAAAGAATTAAATAAACTAAGAAATCATTATTTTCATAGGTATCGGGTTCGGATTTCAATTCTGAAATTTGGTACAAGTTCGAAATATCAGTTAAGACCTACCCGTAAAATTTGGTGTCGATCCGAGTAATTTATGGGCGTTTTGACCTGTTGGAGGAAAGTTTAAAACTTGAAGTTCAATGATTTGAGATATTGGGTTTTGGGGTGTGATTCCTCAATTTAACGTTGTTTCAAGTGTTTCGAGGATTCGAGTAGGTCCGCCTCATGATTTCAAACTTGTCGGTATGTTCGAGCGGGGCTCGGGAGGCCCGTGCGTCAAATGGTCGAGGTTCGAGTGAGGTGGAAACTTAGAAAAAGGACTGAGGTTGCTGCTTCTGTCATAACTGCATCTGCGGTTCTTGGACCGCAGATGCGGCCATTAAGTCGCAGAAGCGAAAAGGGGGCCGGACCAGGTAAACCGCATAAGCGGTCATTAAACTGCAGAGGCGATTCCGCTTAAGCGGATGTCGGACCGCAAAAGCGATCGAGCCCAACTTGCCAAAAGCCGCAAAAGCGGCCTAGTAAATGCATAAGCGGTCTCGCTTATGCGGCCCCAGACCACAGGAGCGGTCCAGTCCTTTATTGCCAAAAGCTGCAGAAGCGGCCTAGTAACCGCATAAGCGGTTTTGCTTATGCGGCCCCAGACCGCAGAAGCGGAAATCGCTGGGGGGCAGTGGCTCATCTAATACGGATTCAACTCCACTTTTAAAACATTTCTCTCAACACTTGGGCGATTTTGGGGTTTCAAAGAGAGAGTCTCCACATATCACTGCAAGGTAAGTAATTCCCATTCACTTTTAGTTCAAATACATAAACATTAGGTAGATTTAACACTAAAAATTTGGTAAAATCAAGGGATTTGAGCTAGACCTAGGGTTTAATGAAAACTAAGGTTTTATCACATAATTTGCCATGTAATGAACTAGAAATCATATATTTGTGATCCTTAGGTGATAGGGAACAACTTCCTTCGAAAAATCTCGGAATCCGTGCATGTGGGCCCAGGGTCGGAATTTAGGAAACTTGTGTTAATGGTTGGGGAATTGCTTAAATAGCTAGATTTTAACTTTGTAAGCCTTTATTCACTAGTTCTACTTCGTTTGATTGGTTTGGGATTGTCCGCCTTCGAATTAAGGACTTGGGCTCGTTCTTGGACATTGGGAGTGCACTTTAGAGCGAGATGAGTCTCCTTTCTAACCTTGTAAGAGGGAATTGTCCCCATAGGATTATATTTGAGTAATTGTTGTTAAATGTGGGGGCTACGTATGTACTAGGTGACGAGAGTCCGTGCGTAGCTACTATATGATAATTGTTCGGGTAGTTTAGGACCCATGTCATGTCTAATTGGGGAATATATCTTATTTTAAATTGCCAATATGATTATTTTGACTTGCTAGAGACTTGAGGGAATGAAAAGTGAACGTATGAGTTATTGAGCCTTGGTAGGAATTCCCTTGTATATAATTGAGCCTTATGTGTTTTTCTTGATATTTTTTTGATGATTATGGATCGGGCCGATCGCCTCGGTGATAATAGATGCATCTATGGTTCGTGTCGCTCGACCCTCGGCAGTGCACAATTTATTTTCTGTTAGAGCGGGCCGTCGACCTCGGCATGTTTGTGCATGATTTATATGCTTGCATTTAGTTCTGACATGATCACACATTTGATATGAAAAGGGAGAAATAGGCAATTTAATTATGACAAGAACATGAATTTGGCTCTTTTATTAAACTAGTGTTATTAGAAATCCTTCCTGCTATACATATCACCTTATTATATTATATTATCTTGACCTTAGTAAGTATCAAGTCGACCTCTCGTCTCTACTTCTTCGAGATTAGACGGGATACTTACTGAGTATATGTGGTTTATGTACTCATGCTACGCTTCTGTACTTAAATGTACAGGCTTTGAGGCAGGTGGATCTGGGCATTTTCCTGGTGCGCAGCAGTGAGCACGCTTGGGGATTTCTACGGTGAGCTGCTTCTCTCTCATGCCGATCCGCAGCCGAGGAAGTCCTTTCTTGTACTTTTGTTTCTGTCTATCCTGATTCAGANATCCGCAGTCAAAGAAGTCCTTTCTTGCACTTTTGTTTCTGTCTATCCTGATTCATATAGTAGGATAGTGTATTATTCTTTTGTGTACATTCTACTAGTCGCCCGTAGCTTGTGACACTAGGTTCTGGCACACACAGTAGTAGACATTTATTTTGGGGTTGCATTGCTATTGTAGCACTTCATGATCCTTATTGGTCTTACCTTTTATGTTCGAATATCTAGTATAACTGTTTATCGGCTAAGGTAAAATGAGAACTTAATCACATTTTTGTATCGGCTAGCCTGACAATGGTGTTAGGCGCCATCATGACCTATTGTGGTAAAATGGGTCGTGACAGGTCAGGTGTGGGCTAGTGGAAGTAATGAGACTTGTTATTTGCAAGCTTATTGGAGCTTTCTTCTATGATGGGGTGTCATTTCCCTAATTGAACGTACTAAGTTTGTCGGTGTTATGATCTGCTACAATTTGCCTTTAGGGCAAGATATTGTGAAATAGTATTGGAGATGCAACTGTCGGATGTCGCAAGGTGCGGTAGTCCAGGATTGAATCAGCATTTCTAATGGTGACGGTTCGATAAACATGACCTTCGAAAAGGTTTAAAATTAGTAGCGATTTGTGGATTTAAGTGCTACAGAGATGTATTTTTATTAAGGCAACAACTGAGTAGCAAAGGATGATGAAAGATGTATGGAAAGTATCAGGAAGTGGCTAAAATTTCTAGAACGCCAAGTATAAGAAGCAAAGGTCGAATAATCGATTAAGGGGATGAGTTCCGCCAAAGTGGGAAAGTAGCGAAGTTACATATGGGCTTTGCAGTGGGATGACCACGTGCCTTAAGGAGAGCTTGGAGTGATTGAGAATGTTAGTGATTGATGATTGGGGTCTACGTATTTAATTTGAAGTATGGGATATCATGCGGCAGGAGATTTGATATAACAAAAAGGAGCTGCCTAAAAGAAAGAAGGATGCGGCATAACTTCGAATTGGGAGGTTGTTGCTGCACATTTAAATGATGTCTACGAGGGGTAAATGGACATGTGCAGCTGGAGAGTGAGCTCAGACTCAGGATGTGTTATTGATGTCATAATGATTTTACCCCGTGCAGCAGCGTTGGAAGATGTCGGGGAGAGCTTTTATAGGTGGGTTGCCTAAGTGAGCAGATTAATGGTCGTGTGGTTGGCGAGGCTCCTGCGAAGAATTCTATCAGTTATATAGCAAAGATATCGGTTGTGAAAATGTGTTTTATGAGTCAGAATATAAGAAGGGGGTTTCCTAGAAAGATTTCGAGAACTTTGGCGGTTGATTGTGCAAGGTTATGTCAATAAGAGATAAGAGGACGGGTGAGTTCCAGGGTTGTGAAATAATGGCTTCATGCTAAGTGGGAGAGTCCCACGTTTATGATTAGGTTGCATGGTTAAGTACTTGCGAGATTTTTGGCTATTAGCATATCGATGGGCTATTTCATTTACGGGAAAGGACCATAAGTGGTAATTTAAGCAAAGGAAGTATTAAAGGTGGGCTATCGTTGGCCTTATTGGCCTATGTTCAGACTTGGAGGAAGACATGGTCGGAGAGTGGGTTCTGCTTTGGGTTTCGCCTATGAAGGGCGTTATGATATTTGGGAAGAAGGGGAAGTTGAGTTCGAGGTTTATTGGACCTTTTGAGATATTGAGGCGTATTGCAGAGGTTGCTTACGAGCTTGCCATACCTTACAGCTTTGTAGGAGTTTATCCGGTATTTCATGTTTCGATGCTCCAGAGGTATCACGGTGATCCGTCGCACGTGTTGGATTTTAGATCAGTCCAGTTGAAAAAGGATCTATCTTATGTTGAGGAGCCAATGGCAATATTGGATAGGTAGGTTAGGAAGTCGAGGTCAAAGAACATTGCATCAGTGAAGTTTCAGTGGCGGGGTCAGCCGGTCGAGGAGGCGAACTAGGAGACCGAGCAGGATATGCGGATCCAGTACCCTCATATTTTCATTACTTCAGCTATGTCTTTGTGCTCGTTCGAATACGAACGAATGTTTAAGTGTGGGAGGATGTAGCGACCCGGCCGGTTGTTTTTAGAATTTTTGCTCTGATCCCCTATTAATTGCTTCCCCCAAGTCTATTTCTGCTATTTTGATTTGCCGGGACATTCGGTTATGAGTTTCAGAGAGTTTTGGGACACTTAGTTCCTAAATAAGGGCTTAAGTCTTGGAAATTTTACCATAGTTGGACGAGTGTGAAGATGGCCTTTGAATTGAAATTCGATGGTTTTGTTAGCTCTATTGGGTGATTTCGGGCTTAGGGGCGTGTTCGAATTATGTTTTCGAGGTCAGTAGCTAATTTAGGCTCGAAATGCAGAAAGTTGAATTTTTGAAGTTTCCGGTTCGATAGTGAGATTTTTATCTAAGGGTCAGAATGAAATTCTAAGGGTTACCCTAGTTTCGTTATGTCATTTAGCATGTGTGTGCAAAATTTTAGGTCATTCAGATGTGGTTTGGTTGGGTTTTTTTTTATCAAAAGCATGTTTTTAGAGTTTTTAGAATTCCTAAGCTTGAATCCGATGAAGAATAGGTGTTTTGATGTTGTTTTGGGCGTTCTGAAGGTTGGAACAAGTTTGAATGATGTTTTAGGATTGGTTGGCAGGTTTGGTTGGGGTCCTGAGGGCCTCGGGGGTGTTTTGGATGCTCAACGGGTCATTTTGGAACTTGTTATAATTGTAGAAAATCTGGTATCTGGTTTTCTTAATCGCGTTTGCGGCCTTCCCTCCGTGTTCGTGCAGTGATTTTTGAGAGGGGGTTTAATTTTTCTTCATGATCGCATGATTTGGCCTGCGATCGTGGTAGTCTACCCCTTCCTCCTTCACATTCGCGTTCACCTTTTTGTGTTCGCATAGTAGAACTAGGAGCTGCTGGTTTAGTGACCCATTTCCCTTCGCGCTCGCACTATTTTGTCCGCAAACGTGTAGGCCTGCCCTTTCCTTCTTCGCATATGCATGCCTATCTCGCGTTCGCATAGCCCAGTTTAGGATCCATCAATTTTTACTCTTTGTGATCGCAAGTCATCTTTCGTGATCACGATCAACTAAACACTTGGGCAGAATTAAAAACCCAAAATCGAGGGCTTAGACCATAATTCATATTTTGGACTTGGGAGCTCGAGAGCTTGCGATTTTTGAAGAGGATTTCACCTGGGTGACTTGGGTAAGTGATTCCTACTCGGTTTAGACTAATTTTCATGAGTCTACACTGAAATCCATCCTTTAATTTTGAAATTTTAGTGGAAATTGGGGGAAAAGTTCTTAGACCTAGAATTTGAGTATTGATAGGTGATTTGAAATTGTATTTAGATAATTTTACATGGTTAGACTCATAAGAGCGTGAGGATTCTGGAAATGTAAATTTTACCCGATTTCGAGACGTGGGCCCGAGGGACATTTTGGTTATTTTACCTAATTTCGCCTATTAGCTTAGAATTTAATTGTAGAATCAGTTACTTGAAGTGTTATTTACATTATGAAGTTTAATTGAATAGATTTGGGCCATTTGGAGTCGGATACTCGTGGCAAGAACATGATTTTGGGTTGACATTTTAGCCGGTTCGAGGTAAGTGGCTTGTCTAACCTTGTGTGGGGGACCTTTCCCCTTAGGATTGATATTGTGGTAATTGAAATGCCATGTACATGAGTTGACGAGCGTGTACTGGTGCTAATTGTTGAAAATATGGTTTTACATTAAAAATAGCCTTGAATTGTGTTCTTATTTTCCTTGCTTAAACTATTTGGGAAACTAAGCCCGCTGTTATCCTAGAGAAGCATGTCTACTTGACTAAATTGCTCTATTTGCCTTAAATGCCTTATTTGTATTACGTGAACCATGCTAGGTTAGGATTACCTGCTTCACTTTGATATAAAATTGATTGGATTGAATTCTTGTTGCTGCTGTGTATTTACTTTGGGACTACGGGATTGTATCCCGGGAGCTCCCCTCTATGTTTACTTTGGGACTACAGAATTGCATTCCGGGATTTTCCCCTGCACTTTTACGTTGGAACTACGGGATTTCACCCAGTAGATTCCCGCGTATTTACGAGTTGGACTACGGGACTACACCCGGGAGATCCACTGGATATGATATTTATATTTGGGGACTACATGACGGTATCTTGGGAGATCGCCAGTTGTTATCGTGGAGCTGAGTTGTATTCTCTTACTGTGATTTACTTGCCTCTGTAATAGTTGTTGTTGTCCTTCATATCATGTGTTACTTATTTACACTATTTATTTCACACTGTGAAACCTTACATCATATTTAACCTCAATAGGGCCCTGACCTTCCTCGTCACTACCCAACCGAGGTTAGGCTTGGCACTTACTGAGTACCGATGTGGTATACTCATGCCCTTTATGCGCATGTTTTCATGTGAAGATCCACGTACTTCGACTCAGTCCTACCACCCCTGACGCGAGGCGACTGTTATAGAAACTTCGAGGTATATTTGCCACGTCCGCAGAGCGAGGAGTCTCTTTCTATTTTTGTTGTTTAGTATTAGCCCTTTGTATTTTTAGTTCTTGCTAGACATTCTGGAGTTAGAGCTATGTAGTATTTCTTAGCTTGTGATTCATAGGTTTTCGGGTCTTGGATTTATGTGTTGGTTTGTGAGTTAAATATGGTGTATGCCGAGCGGCACATTCAAACACTGTTTATTTTCTTTATTTCTGTTTTAAATTGTTTACTTCCGCAAATTTTGGTTTCTTTTTCGCAATTTAGGCTTACCTAGTCGTAGAGACTAGGTGTCGTCACGATGGTGCACGGAGGGTGAACCGGGGTCGTGACAATGAGGCATTTTTGACATTTGTTAAATGGAAGGCGATGGTTGAGAGGCAATCGAAAAGAAAAGTTAAGCGTCTTCGAACTGACAGTGGGTTTGAATTTTGCAATTCTGAGTTCGATAATTTCTACAGCAGGGAGGGCATAGTGATACACCGCACTTGTGTTGGAACACCACAACAAAATGATATTGCAGAACATATGAATAGAAAGCTTTGTGATAGGGCACGAATCGTGCTTTCACACTCATGTGTTAGCAAAGATTTTTGGGCTGAAGCAATCAATATAGCTTGTTATTTGGTCAATAGATCTCTATCCACAACTATTAAGTTCAAAACTCCTTTTGATGTATGGTCCGATTTGCCTACTGATTATTCAAATATAAGGATATTTGGGTGTCCTACTTATGCTCATGTGAGGGATTAGAAACTTGAGCCGAGAGCAAAGAAGTGTATATTTCTAAGGTATGCAACTGGAGTGAAAGGTTATAGGTTGTGGTACATAGATCAAAAGACTCCAGGGCTAATTATCAGTAGGGATATAACATTTAATGAATCGACTCACTAGACAGTCAAAGGGAGAAGGCAATAGTAGAAACAGATCATGGTGTCAGTGACCGCATAGAGCTAGAAATTGAATCTCCACTAGCTCAACCCAGTAGTTCTAAAGTAGAAGAAGTGGAGGAGGTGCAAAATATTGGTCAATATGATAATGTTGATGCATTTGCGGAACAACAACCATATAGCATTGCAACATGCAAAGAGAAGAGAGTGATCAACCGATCGCAAAGGTTTGCAAACGTAGTTGATAGAAATTTTCTTGGATATACGAAACTTGTGGGATTTGCTTTGGCAGTTGCAAAAACCGTTGATGCATTTGAGTGTTGTAGCTACTTAGAAGCTATTCAGAATACATAACCTAATTGATGGATTAGTGCTATGGCTAAAGAGATTGAGTCTCTTAACAAGTTTAGGCATTGCCTAAAACTTGGTTGATGTGTGCGGCAATAGATAGAGCCCTTGCGAGGGCTGAGGGCAAGGCAGAGAGGCATTGTTCTTGTTGATGAAGTGAATTCAAGCCAATGTGGAGATTTGTTATTTATGGCTTGAATTAATTGGAAACCCATAATCCCTATAGGTTTAGGAAAACCCATTGTCCTAATAGATTTGGGAAAGGAAACCTATAGTCCTTGTCAAATTGAGAAACCTTTCTCTTATAGGTTTGGGATTTTTTGGGATATATATATATATATATATATATGGGGGTTGTAGTTGGTCATTCTATAGATTATATTGTGTTTTTTTTCTCATTCATAGTAGAAAACTCTCTTTGATTTTGCCCCGAGGATTAGGCTTAGCCGAACCTCGTTAAATCTTTGTGTTGATTTCTTCTCTATTTGCTTTATGTGTGATTGTGTGCTAGTTAACCCACGATATTCCGCAACATTCCTTTTTTATCTCCGTCTCCAAGACTTCATGGTAAACAACAATTTAAGGAGTCAGTGATTAAACTATTGATTACTTTTGAGATTTATCTTTATTTTGAACCACTATAAATTAATTTTATTATAAATAATTTATATGACAATAACATCTAAATTCACGATGAGACTTGCTTGAATATTTTAGCCAAGATTTAGAGATATTTGAATCTAGTCAAATTATTGAATTCTCTACTAATTTTAGGATAAAATATAGTTTTCTTTTTTCTGATAAGCTAGTCACATATAAAGAATTAATCATATTGTCACGATCCCGGTTCGCCCTCCGTGAAACATCATGACGACACCTAGTCTTTAAGACTAGGTAAGCCTAATAATGCGGAAGAAATAATTAAAAACCGAAATAGTAAAATGAAACAATGTTTAAGGTTCCGCTCGGCACATACAATAACAACTCTCGAAGCTAACAACAATTCCCAAAACCCGAAATCTCATAAATCACAAGCTAAGAGATACATAAGAAGCTCTAACTTCGGAAATGTCTAAACAAAGGAAAATTATTGAAGACTATACTTATTATAGAAAGATAGAATGGGACTCCTCGGTCTGCGGATGCGGAATATATACCTCGAAGTCTCTACAGAAGTGCCTCGCCTCAAGGATGATAAGACCGAGTGGAAGTACCTGGATCGGCACAACAAAAACGCGTAGAAGAGTAGCATGAGCACACCACAGCGGTGCCCAGTAAGTATCAAGACTAACCTCGGTAGAGTAATGATGAGGAACAGTCAAGACACTTACCGGTCTAATAAACTGTACAAATATAGGAACAACGGAACATGATGTATATATAAGGACTACACGAAATGGCTAACAATACTACAATCACAATAAGGGAAGAAAACTGTAAATAACAACGAAAATACTAAGAATAATGACATAGAAGAGCGAGTGAAAACACCAACCCAAATCCTAAAGTCACAATACAGTAAAGGTAAGCTATCATACGATAGTGTTCACATCAGGTCTTATCCAAGAATTTCCACGAAGTACCAAACCTCGGACAAATTACAGCTCACGAGTCCCAATACTTGAAATCTAACACTTGGCATCCTGTGCCCCTATCAACCTCATGGTCATGCTAACAACTCACTTGCTAACTAGAGCCACTCTTACATATATAACAAGTAAACGAAGGTGTACATCTATACTCAGAAAAATCAGGAGGACTTCACTTAAACGAGGGTGTACATCTATACTCAGCAAAATTAGGAGGACTTCACATCCAATAGGAGTGTTCAACTATGTGTATGCTTGTGCAAGTACTTTCACTTAGTTCCTACCAACTAATAAGTGTAAGGAAAAGAGCGGACATCACACAAGATGTTTCCTTACAACTTTCACGAGATAAAGCTCATATAGGTAAGCGTACCACAACACAATATTAAACAATAAGAATGCCCCCATGCCATCACAAATCCTCACAATCAGTCACTCACATAGCCCACCTTGTCTCACCACATGTGCAAATAATTAACGTAATAAGTGCCCCGCCTTGTTTCGCCACACATGCATCATAATGTTCCCACCTTGTCTCGCCACATGCATAACCTACATATAAGCATATATATATGTCCCGCCTTGTCAGCCCGCATAGGCAATACATAAATAGTAATAATAGCACGGCAGAAATATCATGCAACCCCTCAACAACAACCGCACAACAAAGACCTCATGCACAACAGAACAACAATCGCACGACATAGACCTCGTGCACCAACACAACCAACACAACAACAACAGTGACAATAATACAAAATATAGCGAGTGAATCCACTCCAAAACTTCAAATCGCAAGGAATCGGTATAACCAATTCACAAGAATAGCCACAGTTAGAAAAATGAAAGGCATAAAGGGAACGGTTCAATGAAAGGGGAAACTAACATGTAGTGACGATCCTAAAATAAACAAATCAGTACAAGGAAGACAACACGAGTCTAGTAATCCCAAATAAAAGCAAGTCGACAAGGATATAGGTCATCTAAACTCTGTTTAAGGTTGGGAATTTACGAGAATATTCGATAATTTCAATTAAGGGAAGGTAATCTTAGCTACACTTAAGACTAGGCGATTATAGGAGGGATGACAATAACCCTCAATAACACAGGCAGTTATGAATAGGTAGCATGATGATAAGAGAGACGAAGTTCGTCAGTTAAATCAAATAGGATGACAATTAGGCAATAAGAGTAAATCATGAAGCAAATAATTCCAACTAAGTATGTAGAGATGAAACTAATAAGCAGGAACTCAGTCATATCAAGAATAACTCCATACATATTGAATATAAGAACCTAAGAACACTAAAAGGCCAACTATCTTTAATTAAGTCCGAGTACGCACTCGTCACCTCGCATACATGGAATACAATCAACATAGAAGACTCAATCCTAAGGGGAAAGTCCCCCAGACAAGGTTAGGCAAGATACTTATCTCAAAGACGACAACTCGATGCTCTAAAATAGACTTCTCGGGCGAAAAGACCTCCGGATAGCTCAAATCCAACAATAACAACTCCCAAAACACACATAAATGAACAAGGAACTATTCTGAAAGTTGACCCCTGTGCCCGCACCTCGCAACACATTAAATTTTACAAAATCCAATCACCCATTCCAAAGAAAATGAGTTCAACCATACAAAATTTATCCAATATCGATACCATTTAGTCCCTCAACTCATGATTTTTTATTTTGAAATTTTTCTTCAAAAACCAATCCTTCCCCAACCCAAAATACAATTTAAATGATAAAAATAAAGACAAATTCATGGAATATATTTAATTCTAGTTGAAGAACACTTACCCAATCGAATTTTGTGAAAAACCCACCAAAAATCACCAAGAACTGAGCTCTAGTATTCAAAATATGATGAAAATGGTGTAGCCCTCGATTTTGGAATATATTATGTCTGCCCAGGTGTTTATTCATTGATTGCATAGAAGGAAAATGCTATCCAAATTTGTTCTATGCTATCGCGGACAAATCAATGCAATCGCATAGAAGGAAAATGTTGTTGTCCAAATTTTTGCTATGCTATCACGGACAAATCAATACAATTGCATAGAAGGAAAATGTTGTTGTCCAAATTTGTGCTATGCTATCGTGGACAAATCAATACGATCGCATAGAAGAAAATACCAGATAGCACAACAGCAGTTCAAACATAGGGAAAAATTACCCGTGACCCGCCCGGAACACACCCGAGGCCCTTGGAACCCCGTCCAAACACATAAACAAGTCACATAACCTAACACAGACTCACTCGAGGTTTCAAATCACATAAAACAACACCAAAACAACGAATCAAACCAAAAATTAAACTTATGAATTTCCAAATCATCAAATATCAAATCTCATGCCGAAACCTATCAATTCAACTCGGAATGACGCCAAATTTTGCAGACAAGTCAAAAATGACATAACGGAGTTGCTCCAACTCTTAGAATTATATTTTGACCCCGATATCACAAAAGTAATCTATGGGTCAAACTTCTCCATTTTTCAAACTTCAAATTTTTCAACTTTCGCTGAAATGCCTCAATTTACCCTATGGATCTCCAAATATGAATCCGGACATGCGCCTAAGTCTAAAATCACCATACAAAGCTGTTGGAATCATCAAAAATTCATTCCGGGCCATTTACTGAAAAGCCCAATTCCGGTCAAATTCTCACCGTTCAAACTTCCAAAGCTAGATTCCTTCTACCAATTCGAATCTAAATCATCCATTAACTGAATTCAATCATGCACGCAAGTCGATACTCATATTATGAAGCTTTTTAAGACTGTGCGCCGCCAAACGAAGCTTAAATTCTCAAAATGACCGGCCGAATCGCTACACATATACTCTTAAGTTCTTTTTGTTGATATTTACATGTTTCTTTTAGCCCTAAAACTTGCACAAGTTTTAATTTTTACGGTAATTAATTTTTATCAGCTTTATACTTTCCCTCTTTATTTCAAATTTTTATGTTAAAGCTTGAACATGTATAACTATGTAAGACAAATATTATGTAATGCTTGTCACATTGTAATTGATAATATATATGACAAACACAAATTTAGATTAGCAAGTTTATAGTTTTTCTCTGTGGATAAATTGGAAAATTAATAGTATGTTATAAAACACTAAAAAGGTTTACATCACTTGATATTATTATAAGTATCATAGTGTACCTATGATCTTAAAATCCTGGATTCGCTTTTGCCAGCTTCCTATTTCCAGACATGTAGCAGTGAGATATCTCCGCTGAAAGGTTGATAGGGATGGATGATATAAACATGCATATCGTAGTTCTATATTTGTTCTTTCATGTTTTTCGGTTCGAGAATTTAGGGTGAAATAGCCACAGTTTTAAAAGTAATAGAAGTTTAGCCCTATTCATGTAAAGATAAATCTAAGCGAAAATATTGTTCAAAATTCAAAAAATATTCCAGCATAATTTTTGTTTTTTACATGTGAACTTCCAGCATAATATACTGAAGTTCCAACATAAGATATTGGCCCAGCATAATATGATGTATGTTCATACACATGCGCTCCAATCTCCAGTATATTATGCTAGAATTTTCCGTATGCTGGAGTTCCTCCAGCATAATATACTGGAAGTTCATTCACAGGTTCACCAATCTCCAATATATTATGCTGGAATTTTCCGTGTTGCAGCAAAATAGTGGCTATTTTTCAATGACTTTGCAAACGTTGGCTATTTTTCAATTACCAATCTGAAAAGAGAAACTTACACAAATATTCCAAATAAGTCTCAACTTACCAACCTCTAGCCATTAGTCATAGATTTACCAAAACTAGTCAAGCACATATAAAAGTTAAAAACCAAATAAATAAGGTTCTTTCTCTCAAAGAATCACATGGAAAAATCTCCTTCCATATTTTTAAGCATGATTAGAAACATTAGATGCAAGACGGAAAGTAAATTTCATGGATAAGGTAGCAAATAACGTGATGAAATACAAAAAAAAAATAATATTCCAAAAATCTAAGCAAAAAAGGAACTTTTTCAATGCGTATAGTTGAAATTCATTGAAAATATATAGATAAGTCAATTTAGAAAATTTGAGGAAGATAGGAGGTAATTTGGATTGGTTTTGTATCAAAATTCATAATTAAATCGAGTTCAAAAACATGTATCACGCATGTATCTCACACACAGGTATACATGAATATATATGTGATACACAATTGATACAAATATGATACATATGTGATACACAAATGATACATAGTGTCATACACATATTTGTTTTCATGTTTAGTTTTTTATTTTGAATTTTCAATTCAAACCATCTCAAAACCTCACCAAATCATCTCAAAATTGAGATTCAAGCTCCTTAAGATGTAGCCAATCTATTATAATAACACTAACTCAAAAGAAAGCAAAGATTTGACCTTTTTCTGTTAAAAATAGCTAATTGTCTAATATTTGGCTAATATTAACAATATTTTATGAATTGGCCAATTTTTGTAATGAGTTATTTATCAGTGGACATAGCTGGTAGTTTCTCATCTGAAAATTGTTTAGCCCATGGTATTTTCACAAGAATTGGATATGGTCAGTCTAGCGGCCCATATTTTTTGTTGGAAAATTTGATATGGTCAGCCGAATGGCCCATATTACTTGCTACTATACAGCTGCCCATGACGTTAATTAATTTTTTGCTTTAGTTTCCCAGACTTTCCCGGCCTTTTTTACTTTTAATTAAATCCCTAAATCAAAAGTCCTGATACACCCTTTATGAGAGTTGTACGCTAAATTTTATATCTATATATGTGCATAATTATGTTGAAAATGATAGTGCTCCGTCAACTTCAAATTTCGGGTCCACCTCTGTTAGTGAAAGACAAAATAAGAAATGCTTGAATCAAATGAATATGATACCAAATGAAGATCAGGTATGAAATTCAAAAACTATTAGTTTAAAAAGAAAGATGGAAAAGTACACTAAGAGAATACATACTACAATTCCTTCATGTTTCAAACAAGTAGAAGTCACTATTCCTTGAATGGCAAATTTTACTGTCTACAATTGTGCCCGCAAAAAGTAAATGACTAAGCACTAATTAAAACTATTATCCTCTGACTTTTAGTGTTACCTGAAGAAAGTAACCATACATCTAGCCTGGAAAAACATCATATGATGATTTTTTGGGACAACAATCACCATAAACTTGGGTGCCACTTTTTTCATCAAGAAATTTACTAGCCTACATAAATGAAAGAAATGATTTATTACAGGTATGTCCCGTTTTCCCTGAGTTAAGTTCGCTACAATAATAACATACTCAGTATATTCTTATAAGTGTGATTTGGAGAGCGTAATGTGTACTGACTTTATATATTCCTATAAGTGTGGTTTGGAGAGCGTAATGTGTACTAACCTTACTCTTATCTTGTGAAGGTAGAGAGAATGTTTCCTATAGAACCTTGGATCAGGGAAAGTATGAAATAGAAGAAAACACGTGAAGTGAAGCAGTAACCACATCCAGAAAATAAGATAACCAGATCAAACGAAACAACATGTAGTATTAGAAATCAAAGAATAGAAAATGTGAGAATACACTAGTACTACAGGTATAGAAATGCAATAAAGATATTAGAAAGCACGCTTGACTACTCACTGGTCCTCTAGCCTAATTCTCGACCTCCACACTCTCCTATCAAGAATCATGTCCTTAGCAAGCTAAAGATGATTGTGTTCTGCCTGATCACCTCCCTCAAATACTTCTTCGGTCTACCCTACCTCTCCTTGGCCCTACCATAGCCAATGTGATGACCCAGCCAGTCGTCTTATGAGTTATCGCTCTGTTTCTCCCATAGTGGGGTCATGCACTATTGGGGATCGTGACTTGGTCAATCCCGATTGATGATTTTACCGCATATTTGACTTAAAACTATTTGCTATCATCATTCCTTGCGCTAAATGTTGTATTAGGGTGTAGTGCCAACTATTTGAACCCTGCGGGGCTTTTTATCGATATTTCCTCACTATTTTAACTTATTACTTGAACTCAGTCATGTTATTTTTTCATTATTCTCATACTCAGCTATGTTTACTGAGTTTTAAGACTTAAATGATATTTTTAATGATGTTTGGGCTGAGAATTACTATTTTACTATTGCCCGAGGGGCTTGTGATGATTTTTTACTGAGTATGGCCGAGGGCCTATATTGTGAGGGAACACTGATAGTGATTTGATTCCAAGGGCCTGAGATATATACGCCACGAGGTGGATTGACTGATATAAGGCCAATGGCCTAGTTTGATACCACAAGATGGCTTGTTATTGCGCTTGGGCCGTGAGGGGATCCTCCAGGAGTCTACATACCCCCAGTGAGCACGGGTACCCATTATGATGTAAGATTGAGCTCAAGGGGCTAGTATGGTTTTGAGATATTGTCTGAGGGGCGAACTTCTATTTGTTTACCTTGCTTTAATTGTCTGTCGGTTACCTGTTTATTGTTTAAAATGGATTTTTACTTGACTTTTCACTGGTTTACTGTTTAAAATGGTTTTACTTTTTCATTATAGAATGACTTGTGCATTACGTGTTTTCATACTTTCAGTCGTCATTTATATTTATTACTCACTGAGTTGGAGTACTCACTTTACTCCCTGCACCCTGTGTGCAGATTCAAGCGTAACTGGATTTGCTCCCGAAGGCTGACTCCTCCAGCTTCAGGCGAGCTTTCAGAGATTACGAGGTAGCTATCGATGTCCACAACCCTGTGTCTCTACTCCTTTATTGCTTCTATTTCCTTTCGGACATTGTACTAGTTATGGATTTATTAGACTTTTATTATGACTTATAGATGCTCATGACTAGTGACACTCCGATTAGGGCCGTGTATGGGTATTCTTTCGCGTATTTATGTCATTATCGGTTATTTAGTATTTATTCTTATCATGTTTAGCTTGTTCTTATATGCTTATCTGTTAATCATTGGAAAATGGAAAGTGTCGGCTGGCCTTGTATTCATGAGAGGCGTCATCATGATCGGGTTCGGGGTTAGGGTCGTGTCAAGTTGGTATCAGAGCATAGGTTACATAGGTTTTACGAGTCATGAGCAGGTTTAGTAGAGTCTCGCGAACTGGTACAGAGACATCTGTATTAATCCTCGAGAGGCTGCAGAACCTTTAGGAAAAACTTCATATTCTTGAGATTCTTGTTGTGCGAACTTGTTGATCCGAGCACTAAACTTCTGTTGTTCAATTCTCTCACAGATGGTGAGGACACACGCGACCGGATAGGGTGGACGACTACCAGTGCCACCAGCTGCAGCCACTAGAGGCCAAGGATGCGGTCATAGTCGTGGTAGAGGCAGAGCAGCAAAAGCAGCACATATAGATCCACCAGCTGCTCCAGTGCACGAGCAAGTCCCAGCTATGGATGCTCCAACAGCACCAGCTGTGCCCATTGTGATTCCGGGTCTTCAGGAGGCCTTGGATCAGATCTTATCAGTTTGCACTAGCCTAGCTCAGGCGGTTTCAACCGCAACTACTTCTCAGGCCGGGAGAGGTAGTTAGAATCCCACCATTCACACACCTGAGCAGGTGGTGCAGGGACTTCAGACACTGGGGCACACCCCGCCTAGTCGGCTGTAGCTGCTCAAGACTATGTAGTTCCTGTTATGCCAAAGGACGACCAACATAGATTGGAGAGATTTGGTAGGCTTCACTCTCTGACCTTTAGTGGTGTATAGGGCGAGGATGCCTAGGGCTTTCTGGACAAGTGTTAGAGGATGTTTTGTACCGCGGGTATTCTGGAGACCAGCGGGGTCGCTTTAACTACCTATCAGTTTTCAGGACCTGCTTTCACTTGGTGGGAGGATTTTGAGAGGCATAGGCCTGTTGGTGTAGCACTCCTTACCTGGTAGCAGTTTTCCGTTCTCTTTCTGGAGAAGTATGTGCCATAGTCTCGCAGAGAGGAGCTACGTAGGCAGTTTGAGTGGTTGCATCAGGGAAAGATGACCGTGTTGTAGTATGAGTTGAGTTTTTTCGAGTTTGCTCATCATTCCATATGGTTGGTTCCGACAGAGTGAGAAAGGATCAGGAGGCTTGTTGATGGTCTTACTTATGACCTTTGTATTCTTATGACCAGGGAGAGGGTATCTGGTGCTACATTCGAGGAGGTTGTGGATATTTCATAAGCAATTGAGTCTATTCGTCGCCAGAAGAGAAAGGAGAGGGAGGCCAAGAGGCCTCGAAGATCTTGTAGTTACAGTGGTGCTCCTTCGAGGGGTTAGTTTCAACGTGGCAGAGGTCATTCATTCAGGTCTAATCAGCCAGCTCGCTCAGGTTATCATGGGGCGTCTTCGCGTCATGGTTATCATGGATCTCAGTAGGGCCAGTTATCACTTAGCGCCCTTCCAGCTCAGAGTTCATCCCGTGCTCCCTTAGTTCAGGGCTCTTATATGCCGAGTGTGTCTGCTAGTCACTCTGGTGCGAGGGGTTCTCTTCGGTCCCCTTCTCCAGCACCTAGGAGTTGTTAAGAGCGTGGCGAGATAGGCCACATGTGGAGGCAGTGTCCTCGTCGTGTTGCTAGTTCATCCCAATAGAGGGATTAGTCATCAGCTTCAGTGCTAGTTGATCCACCACCACCTGCCCAGCCATCTAGTGGTGGAGGTCAGTCAGCTAGGGGTCCCCTCAGAGGGGGAGGTCGATCAGGGGGCGTTCAGGCCCATTTATATGCTCTCTCAGGCAGGCCCGATGCTATTGCTTCAGATGGTGTTATGACAGGTATTGTTTCAGTCTGCCACAGAGATGCCTCTGTATTATTTGATTCCAGATCCACCTTTTCTTATGTGTCATCATAATTTGCTCATTATTTGGGTATACCCCGTGCGTTTCTTGCTTTAACTGTTCATGTATCTACCCTAGTAGGCAATACTGTTATTGTAAACCGTGTGTATCGGTCGTGTGTGGTGACTATTGGGGGTATGGAGACTCGAGTTGATCTTTATTATTGAGTATGGTAGATTTCGATGTCATTCTGGGCATGGATTGGCTATCTCCGTATTGCACTATTCTAGACTGTCATGCTAAGACAATCACATTGGCTATACCAGTGTGCCACAGATCGAGTGGTGAGGTGTGACTGATTATGTTCCTAGTAATGTGATTTCTTTCTTGAGGGCCCATCGTATGGTTGGGAAGGGTTATCTTTCATATCTTGCCTTTGTGAGGGATGTTGGAGCTGAGGCTCTCAGTATTGATTCGGTTCCAGTTGTGAGGGACTTCCCTGATGTATTTCCTTCCGACCTGTCGAGCATGCCGTCGGACAAGGATATTGATTTTGGTATTGACCTGGTGCAGAGCACTCAACCTATTTCTATTCCGCCATATTGTATAGCACCAGGGGAGTTGAAGGAGTTAAAGGAGCAGCTTCAGGAACTCCTAGATAAGGGGTTCATTCGGCCTAGTGTGTCACCTTGGGGTGCGCCGGCTCTGTTTGTGAAGAAGAAGGATGGCACAATGAGAATGTGCATTGATTATAGACAATTGAACAAGGTAATAATTAAGAACAAGTATCTTTTGCCTCACATTGATGATTTATTCGACCAACTTCATGGAGCGAGGGTGTTCTCCAAGATTGACCTCCATTAGGGTTATCACCAGTTGAAGATCTTGGATTCAGATATTCTTAAGACGACCTTCAGGACCAAATATGGTCATTATGAGTTCCTAGTTATGTCTTTTGGGTTGACCAATGCCCCAGTAGCATTCATGCATTTGATGAACAGCGTGTTCTGGCCTTATCTTGACTCGTTTGTCATAGTCTTCATTGATGATATTCTGGGTATTCCGTAGTCAGGAGGAGCATGCAGAGCACTTGACGGTTGTGTTACAGAGATTGAGGGAGGAAAAAATTTATGTAAAGTTCATCTAGTGTGAATTTTGGCTCGGTTCAATGGCATTCTTGGGGCACATAGTGTCCAATAAGGGTATTTAGGTTGATCCAAAGAAGATAGAGGTGGTTCAGAGTTGGCCTAGACCGTTCTCAGCTACAGATATTCGTAGCTTTCTTGGTTTGGCAGGCTATTATCACCGGTTTGTACATGGATTCTTATCTATCGCATCGCCCTTGACCAAGTTGACTCAAAAGGGTGCTTCATTTGTGTGATCGAACGAGTGTGAGGAGAGCTTTCAGAAGCTCAAGATAGCTTTGACTATAGCTCCAGTGTTAGTTTTGCCATCAGCTTCAGGTTCATATACCGTGTATTATGATGCTTCGAGAGTAGGGATTGGATGTGTGTTGATGCAGGAGGGTAGAGTTATTGCTTATGCTTCTCGTTAGTTGAAGCCCCATGAGAAGAACTACCCCGTTCATGATTTAGAGTTGGCTTCCATAGCTCACGCATTGAAGATTTAGAGGAATTACTTGTATGGCGTATCTTGTGAGGTGTTCACTGATCATCGTAGCCTTCAGCATTTGTTCAAGCAAAAGGATCTTAATTTGAGGGAGAGGAGATGGTTGGAGTTGCTTAAAGATTATGATATCACTATATTGTACCATCCAGGAAAGGCCAATATGGTGGCCGATGCTTTGAGCTGAAAGGCTGTGAGTATGGGGAGTTTGGCATAAATTCTAGTTGGGGAGAGACCACTTGCGTTTGATATTCAGGACTTGGCCAATAGGTTTGTGAGGTTGGATATTTCGGAGCCAAGTCGAGTGTTGGCTTGTGTAGTTTCTCGATCTTCTTTATATGATCACATCAGAGAGCGCCAGTATGATGATCCGCATTTGCTTTTCCTTAGGGATAGAGTTCAGCATGATGATACACGGGATGTGACCATTGGTGATGATGAAGTGTTGAGGAAGTAGGGCTGGATTTGTGTGCCCAAATTAGATGGGCTTCGGAAGTTAATTCTGGAGGAGGCCCATAGCTCGCGGTATTCCATTCATCCCGGTGCTGCGAAGATGTATCAGGATTTGAGGCAGCACTATAGGTGGAGGAGAATGAAGAATGACATTGTGGGATTTGTAGCTCGGTGTCTCAATTGTCAGCAGGTAAAATATAAGCATCAGATTTAGTACAAGATGTGCTGGAGAAGGTGAAGGTGATTCAGGAGAGGCTCCATACAGCGCAGTCGAGGCAGAAGAGTTATGCTGAAAGGAAGGTGCAAGATGTGTCGTACATGGTTGGTGAGAAGGTTATGTTGAAGGTTTCTCCCATGAATGGTGTTATGAGATTTGGAAATAAAGGGAAGATGAGTTCGCGGTTCATTGGACCTTTTGAGGTACTTCGGAGGATTCGGGAGGTGGCTTATAAGCTTGCTTTGCCACCCAACTTATCGAGTGTGCATCCGGTATTTCATATTTCTATGCTCCGGACGTATATTAGGGATCCGTCTCATGTTCTGGATTTCAGCATAGTTCAGTTGGATGATAATTTGACCTTTGATGTGGAGCCAATAGCTATTTTGTGTCATCAGGTTCGTAAGTTGAGGTCAAAGGATATAGCTCACTGAAAGTGCAGTGGAGAGGTTGACCCGTAAAGGAGGCTACCTAGGAGATCGAGCGGGAGATGCGGAGCAGAAATCCTCACATGTTTGAGGCTTTAGGTATGTTTTTTGACTCGTTTGAGGACGAATGTTTGTTTTAGTTGGGGAGGATGTGGCGACCTGGCCAGTCGTCTCATGAGTTACCACTCCGTTTCCCACATTTCTGCTTCTTTATGCTTCATTATCCGTGTTTTGTGGTATCGGGTTGCTTGGATCAAGTCCGGAATGATTTTGGTAAGGTTTGAGATACTTGGCCTCTTTTAAGGAAGTTTAAGTTAGAAAAGTCAACCGGACGTTGACTAATGTGTAGGGATTGAATGTGAGTTCCGATGGTTCGGTTGGCTTCGGGAGGTGATTTTTGACTTAGAAGCGTGATCGGAATGAGTTTTGGAGGTTTGGAGTCATTTTAGGCTTGAATTGGCGAAGTTGATATTTTGGCGATTTTCGATTGATCGGCGAGATTAGGTACTTCGAATGGAATTCCAAAAGTTTCAATATCTTTGTTATGTTATTTGGGATGTGTGTGCAAAATTTCAGGTCATTCGGACATGGTTTGGTTGGGTTTTTGATCAAAAGCGGAATTCGGAAGATTTTTAGAAACTTAGGCTTGAATCCGATGTGTTTGGGTTGATTTGATGTTGTTTGCAGTGTTTTGATGATTGGAACAAGTTTGAATAATGTTTTAGGATATGTAGGTGCCTTTGGTTAAGGTCCCGGGGGCCTCAGGTGAGTTTCAGGTGGTCAATCAGATCATTTTGGAGTTAAGTAAGTTGCAGATTTTGAGTTCTAATAGTTGTAGACATTTTGGTCTTCGCGTTCGCGAGAGGATCCTCACGTTCGTGAAGAGTCAGCTGTGGGAAGTGAAAGTTTAGCCTTCGCGTTCGCGAGGTAGGTGACGCGTTCGCGAAGGGCTGTGAGTTCGTGCATCACATTCGCGGGCGTGGAGTCGCGTTCGCATAGAAGGAATTGAGATGTCAAGCTTCAGTAGGAATTAACCCATCACGTTCGCGATTGATGGATCGCGTTCGCGAAGGTTTATCTGATAAAGCATCGCGTTTGTGATGTAGGGTCGCGTTCGCGAAGAAGAATTTTGGTCAGCGGAATTTTTGTGCTTCGCGAACGCGAAACTTTGACCGCGTTCGCGAAGAAGGAAATTAAGGGCTGGGTAGAATGTTTTTAACTCGTCTTGTCCGCGATTTTGGGGCTCATTTTGTCCATAGTTGGTCATTTTGGGAGTTTTTTGAACTCGTGGGGAGATAAGGAATCCGTTAGTGTAAAAATTTCTGAATTTTGCGACGTGGGCCCGAGGGTCGGGTTTTGGTAATTTCTGGATTTATGCCCTTTATTGATTGTTTTCGCTTGGGCTTTGTTCCCTTAGCATATTTTGATGCCCTCATACTGATTTTGGATAGATTCGACGCGCGTGGAGGCCAATTAGAGGGGCAAAGGCATCGCGAGCTAGAGATTTAGCCGATTCGAGGTGAGTAATGATTGTAAACGATGTTCTAAGGGTTTGAAACCCCGGATTGGACATTGTAGTGCTATATTGAGGTGAGGCACACGCTTGGTGACGAGCGTGGGGTCATGCCTTATTGGGGATCGTGACTTGGTCCGTTTCGATTGATGATTTTACCGCGTATTTGGCTGAAAACTATTTGCTATCATCATTCATTTGGCTGAATGCCGTATTTGGGCCCAGTGCCAACTATTTGAACCCTTCGGGGCTTTTATCGATATTTCCTCATTGTTTTGACTTATTACTTGAACTTAGTCATGTTATTTTTTCACTATTTTCATCAGCCATGTTTACTTAGTTTTAAGACATAAATGATATTTTTAATGATGTTTGGGCTGAGAAATACTATTTTACTATTGCCCGAGGGGCTTGTGATGATTTTTGACTGAGTAAGGTCGAGGGCCTATATTTTGAGGGAACACTGATACTGATTTGAGGCCGAGGGCCTAAGATATGTACGCCACGAGGTGGCTTGACTGATATAAGGCCGAAGGCCTAGTTTGATGCCACGAAATGGCTTGTTATTGCGCTTGGGCCAGAAGAGGACCCTCCAGGAGTCTGCATACCCCCAGTGAGCGCGGGTACCCATTGTAATGTGAGATTGAGCCCGAGGGTCTGGTATGGTTCTGAGATATTGCCCGAGGGGCGGATTTGTTGATACGGTGCCTGAGGGTTGAACTTCTATTTGTTTACCTTGCTTTAATTGTCTGTTGATTACCTGTTATTATTGTAAAAGGATTTTTACTTGACTTTTCACTGGTTTACTGTTTAAAATGGTTTTACTTCTTTATTATAAAATGCCTTGTGCCTTACGTGTTTTTGTACTTTCAGTCGTCATTTATATTTATTACTCACTGAGTTGGAGTACTAACTTTACTTCTTGCACCCTGTGTGCAGATTCAGGCGTAGCTGGTTCCGCTCCCGAGTGTTTATTCCTCTAGCTTCAGGCGGGCTTTCAGAGATTACGAGGTAGCTATCGACGTCCGCAGCCCTGTGTCTCTACTCATTTATCGTTTTTATTTCCTTTCAGACATTGTAATAGTTATGGATTTATCAGACTTTTATTATGACTTATAGATGCTCATGACTAGTGACACCCAGCTAGGGCTGTGTGTGGGTATTCTTCCGCGTATTTATGTTATTATTGGTTATTTCAGATTTATTCTTATCATGTTTAGCCTGTTCTTATCTGCTTATTTGTTAATAATTGGAAATGGAAAGTGTCGGCTGGACTTGTCTTCATGAGAGGCGCCATCATGATCGGTTTCGGGGTTAGGGTCGTGACAGCCAACCTCTCACACCTCCTAACCAGAGATTTGTGTAACTCTTCTTCACATGCCCAAACCATCTTAAGCTTGCATTTTGGATCTTATTCACCACGGATGCTACTCCCACCTTGTCCAGAATATCTTTATTCCTAATCATATCTCTCCTAGTATGACCATACATCCATCTCAATGTCCTTATTTTCGCTACTTTCAAGTTCAGTACATGAGAGGTCCTGACCAGACAATACTCTACCTCATACATCATAGTCGATGTAACAACCATTCTGTGGAACTTGTCTTTAAGTCTTAGTACTTTCTCATCACATAAGACACCAGAGGCGAGCCTCCACTTCATCCATTCCGCTCAAATACGATGTGTGACATTCTCGTCAATCTCCCTATTACTTTGGATTATAGACCTAAGATACTTGAAACTTTCTTTTTGGGGGATGACTTGTATATACAGCACCGCTTCTATGTCAGTCTCCTTGGTCCCGCCACTAAACTTGCTCTCCATGTATTATGTCTTAGTCATGCTCAACCTGAAATCTTTAGACTCCAAGGTCTGCCTCCAAACCTCCAGGCGTTAACACCGGTTTGCGTCTCGTCAATCAAAACTATGTCATCTGCAAATAACATGCACCGAGACACCTCCCCTTGAATGTGATGTATCAACTTATTCATTACCAAGGCAAATAAAAACAGGTTGAGAGCTAATCCCTGGTGTAATCCCATCATGGCTGGAAAGTGATCGGAGTCTCCTCCCACTATCCTCACTCAAGTCTTGGCCTGTGAGTTAAGTTCACTAACTTGTAAAACTAACATTTATCAGAAAAACCCTAAATAATCTGGTCCAACTCAATGTTTGGCACTTTGATTAAATTGAGATTGAATGACACCATCCGTGAAAATGTTGAATAAGCTAAGACCACAAACAAACTAGGGAAAAGGTCCAAATATGCCCGTGAACTATGCGAAATAGGACAAATATGCCCGTCGTTTATAGTTCGGCCCAAATATGCCCATTCCGTCCAATAGTTGGGCATATATGCCCTTATTTGACGGAAATCTGATTTTTTTTTCTTTTCTTTTTTTAATTAATTAAAATCAAATTTTTTTTTTCTAAAGCAATTTTTCTACAAGTTTTTTTTACTAAAAACTGAAGAAAAAAAAACGAAAATATTTTTTTTCCAGTTTTTACAAAATAACTGAAAATATTTTCTAAAACAATATTTTTGTAAAAATAAAAATAAAATCTAAAAAGCAATTTTCTAAAGCAATATTTTTGTAAAAACTGGAAAAAAAACTGAATTTATTTTTACTAAAAATTGAATAAACGAAAAAAAA
>MU762636.1:165611-185375 GCA_026770625.1 Nicotiana glauca
TTTTTTTCAGTTTTTACAAAATTATTGCTTTAGAAAATTGCTTTTTAGATTTTATTTATGTTTTTACAAACACAATTGTTTTAGAAATTATTTTTCAGTTTTTTTAAATCGATATTTTTCTAAAAACTGGAAAAAAAATTTGATTTTAATTAAAAAAAAAAAGAAAAGAAAAAAATTACTATTTCCGTTAAAAAAGGCATATTTGCTCAACTATTGGACGGTTTGGGCATATTTGCACAACTATTGGACGGAATGGGCATATTTGGGCCGAACTATAAACGACGGGCATATTTGTCCTATTTCGCATAGTTCACGGGCATATTTGGACCTTATCCGAACAAACTATAATTAAAAAGCTACACATGGACCAGGCTCGTTACTTTGTTCAAAGATTAGACAGGTGGAAGAGAACTAAGGTTTACAGCCCAATCTATTCAACTCTTGTCTGAGAAAGATAATATTGGATAAAACTTAACGAAAATTATTACAGAGAGGGTGATGCCTGTGCATTGCCATTATAGTTGTTTGATAGTTGTCCATTACATGGATGGATATTACTTATCCCAATGAAGTTTTCTACTATATTGACGCCCGTGCCAATATTTAAGCAGCCTGTGCATTGCCATTATATTTGTTTGATCGGAAAAGGTCCAATGTTATCCCTAAACTATGGTATATGGCTCACTTTTGTCCTTCGTTTGTAAATTGCGCCAAAAATATCTTCGTCGTTAGTAAAGTGGGCCAAATATATCCCTCAACTTAACACAATGGGCCAAAAATGTCTCTCAACTTAACAGCCCTCCACACAAGCTATTTTTATCCTACGTGGCATCCACATGGCTGTGACATGGCAGCCACGGCAGCCACATAAGCGGACAGCCACATGGCAGCCACGTGAAGTTTTTAGATGATTATATTTATAAAAATTATTAACTTGAGCAATACTTTAGTACAACTTCTATTAATACAAATTTCAGCGAAATAGTTTACACTATCCTACCTGAGTGGAGAAGTCATTTTGTCTCACTTGCTGGTCTTCCTTGGTCTGAATGCAGATATGTCTAATGGAACATACTAGCAGATGAAAAGCTACATGAAAGTTGCACATTTTTAAGCCAAAGATAAGCATGAACTGGAAGTAGTTCAGCTATATTATGTCTATTAAGTCCGGAGTGAATTACAAGTTTTATATAATATTAAAATAGAGATTTAGTTTTAAAGTTCACATTATATGACCTATCTGAATCTCCAATTTAAAGATTTTACAGCAATGTAAAAGTGAAGACAACTAAGATAAAAATATAAGCAGGAAAAATAAGTGCTAGTATAAGTCGGACTTAAGGAGCATAAAGCACATATATAAGAGACAAAAACAGATTTAATGAACTTACAGGAGAAAGGACGATTCGAAATAAGTGTCTAAGAATTCCAGTGTCTATTGTCAACATAAAAGCTTTTTATTTTAAACTTCTTATTAACTCTTGCACGTGATAAAAAAAAAATATTAAACCTGAAATTATAAAAAGAGTTGTATCGTCATGTCAAGGAACTATATCATTTTCAACTCTTACGCTCAAATGAGAGACTCCTTACCTAAGATGAAATATATGCCTGCGAAGATGTTACAATTGAAAATTCTTTAAATAGGCTAGTGCATCCCAAATAATTTCTACCCTCATCTAGGGAATACCATGTGAAACTGCATTATATATACCATATGAAATGGTTAACCAAGAGATAAACATCATGACTATAGGTTATCGATGTTGATACAAAGTCATTCCGCTAATGATATCGTGGCAATGTAACTTCATGCTCATCTGCATAAATAAACTTACTTTGGCAAGAAATATCTATTACTTGTAGTTTTTTAAGAAAACTATAAATTTGTTGACACATAGTAGAAAGTAGTATATAGATATCACACCTACTATAGCAACAACGAAAGCCTTCCAGAGAGATTTATAAAGCTAGTCCGCATATGAGGATTGGTTTTCCATGATGTCATATTGTACCTAACCAATTGAAGGGACCAAGAGAAAAAAATTAATCACCATCTTCACAAACTAATCACATCATCCACATTTGACATATATAACGAACATGCTAAAAGGATGATGGCAAGTACCTACTTCTCAAGTAATCACAATATACAACTATCACATTAAAAGGAAACTACAGAAATCATGCAAATTAGTTTCACTTGACATATGTATATGTTGCAACGTACGCAAGTGCAAGTCACGGATGGAAAATATTAGTTGCTACACTAAGAATTTACTTGAAGTATAAGTAAGTGCGAACGGGTGGTTGAGAAAAAAGGAATTCTATGTTAGTCACATGGAGCTAAAAAGAAATTCTGTGTAGAAACAGCGGTTACATGGAGCTAAAGTTTGAGCTTCGGACTCTTGCACAGCGAAATAAACAATTCTATTGTGATGGTAAAAACATTCTTCAATTCTTATTTCTTCTTCATCCCTTTCTAGAAGTAGAACAACTCCATAGAGATTATTTTTCGCAACGCAACTGGGAAAAAAATGATTCAAGGAACAAGGGAAGAGAGGCACACATACAGGAATTCCATAGCAAATCCTCGTAGAAAATCCATTGCAAATTTAGAGATGGCGAAATATGAATAATAAATATATGACTCTCTAAAAGCTGGAACAAAGATCAATTGCAGAAAGGAATGCAAGCATCTCGTACAAATAGCGGCACTACCACGCCACTGGTAATAGATTTTGGGCTGCCATGTTTTACATTATATCCAAAATCTTTTTCAACACAATCTACACTTAAGCAAAAAATTGGAGATTTCAAAGCACATGTTGAATACTATTCAGAGAAACAGATAGGCATGAAATACCACTCATAATTTAATAATGTGAGATAAACTCTTGAAATTACCCTTTTTTTCTTATCAATAATATCCACAATCAGGTGACTATGATGGCTACTCGAATTCCAAGAGAAAAAATCACTTCATGGGTACTCCCGGTGCATGTTTGAATAAACAAAGAAAAATATAAAGAAACGAATAGAGAAAACCTTTTCCTTAGAATTTCTTCATTTCCCTGCTCCTTAGTAGTGATGAACTTGAAATGTGTTAAAAAAAATGCTACCGTATCCTCTGTACTGTGGGCATACCAGGATCAAGCAAGGTTTCCTTCACTACCTTCCAACTTTGAGGAGCCGCCTATCAGTGGTGGCGTGCTTATGAGTTAGACAGTCCGGATGAGGCAGCATCCCTGACTTGGACTCAGTTTTCAGACATGTTCACGAGGCTGGGATGCCTGGCGTGCGGAGTTTGAGCATTTGCGCCAGGGTACTATGACTGTCTCGGAGTATGTTGTTCGTTACACCGACTTGGCTAGACATGCACCAACTTTGGTCTCTGCGGTTCGCAAAAAGGTCCACTGGTTTATTAAGGGGCTTATTCCCAGCATCAGGACTAGTATAACTTGTGAGTTAGAGATGCATATATCTTATCAGCAGGTGATGAGCATTGCTAGGATGATTGAGGGTATGCATACTAGGGATAGAGAGGAGAGGGAGGCTAAGGGGTCTCGGGAGTCGGGCCATTATTCTGGTGCCTGTGCCCCAGATGCAGGTCGTCATGGTAGGGGTTATGTGAGTCGCACCGTTCATTCATCTCTTCCAGCAGCCAGTGGTATTCCATCTCCGCCTAGGCCTCGAGAGCCTCATTATGCACCTCCAGTATCTAGTGCGCCTCCTACACGGGGTGCTTCCAGTGGTCGGTCCAGCAGACTTGGCCCGAGCCAATCACAGCCGCCACGTCCTCCCATATTTTGTTTTGAATGTGGTGACACACGCCATATGGTGAGGGATTTCCCCAGACTTAGGAGGGGTGCACCTCCACAGACTTCTTAGCCATAGCATGCCCCGCAGAGTTCTCAGGCTATGGTCCCAGCACCAGATACTACCCCACCGGGCCAGCCAACTAGAGGTGAAGGTCGGGGAGGTAGAGGTCGCCCTCGAGGGGGAGGCCAAGCCAGATACTATGCTCTTTCTACCCGTACTGAGGTTGTCGCCTCCAATTCTGTCATCACAGGTACTATCTTGGTCTTTCACATAGATGCATCGGTTCTATTCGATCTAGGCTCCACTTATTCTTATGTGTCTTCTTATTTTGTTTTGCACTTGGGTGTATCTCGGGATTCTTTGGGTTCTATTCGATCTAGGCTCCACTTATTCTTATGTGTCTTCTTATTTTGCTCCGCACTTGGGTTTATCTCGGGATTCTTTGGGTTTCCCTGTTTAAGTTTCTACTCTTGTGGGAGATTCTCTTGTTGTGGACCGTGTTTATCGGTCGTGTTTGGTTGCTCTTAGTAGTTTTGAGACCAGAGTCGATTTATTATTGCTCAGCATGGTTGATTTTGATATCATCTTGGGCATGGACTGCTTGTTGCCCCATTAATCTATTCTTGATTGTCACGCCAAAATCGTGACGCTGGCTATGCCAGGTGTACTGCATGTTGAGTGGAGGGGTGCTTTAGATCACACTCCCAGTAGAGTTATTTCTTTCCTTAAGGCTCGGCGTATGGTTGAGAAAGGGTGTGATGCGTATCTAGCTTATGTGAGAGATGTCAGTATGAATACCCCTTCTGTTGATTCAATCATAGTAGTACAGGATTTCTCTGATGTGTTTCCAGTTGATCTTCTGGGCATGCCGCCCGATAGAGATATTAGTTTTTGCATTGATCTATTGCTGGGCACTCAACCCATTTCTATTCCTCCATACCATATGACTCCTCCTGAGTCGAAGGAGTTGAAGGAGCAGTTGCAGGAATTACTTGATAAGGGTTTCGTTCGGCCCAGTGTATCACCTTGGGGTGCTCATGTCTTATTTGTGAAGAAGAAAGATGGTTCTATGTGTATGTGTATTGATTATCTCCAGTTAAACAAGGTGACAGTGAAGAACCGTTATCCTTTGCCTCATATTGATGACCCATTTGATCTGTTAAAGGGTGTTTGTGTATTTTCTAAGATTGACTTACGTTCAGGCTATCATCAGTTGAAGATTCGGGAGCCAGATATCCCGAAGACTACCTTCAGGACTGGGTATGGTCATTACGAGTTCCTTGTTATGTTATTTGGGCTGACTAACGCCCCAGCAGCCTTCATGCATCTGATGCACAGTATTTTCCGACCATATCTTGACTCATTCATGATTGTATTTATTGATGACATTCTGTTATATTCCCGGAGTCGGGAAGATCATGAGCAGCACATGAGGACAGTGCTTCAGAACTTGAGAGAGAAGAAACTATATGCTAAGTTCTCAAAATGTGAGTTTTGGTTTGATTCTGTGGCGTTGTTGGGTCACGTGGTCTCAAGTAAGGGTATTCAGGTGGATCCGAAGAAAGTGGAGGTCGTGCAGAGTTAGCCCAGACCATCCTCAGCTATAGAGATCCGCAGTTTTCTTAGCTTGGCGGGTTATTACCGTCGATTTGTTCAGAGGTTTTCATCTATTGCAGCACCTATGACCAGACTGACCCAGAAGGGTGCTCCGTTCCAGTGGACGAAAAAGTGCGATAAGAGCTTTCATAAGCTCAAAACAGCTCTGACTACACTCCTAGTTTTGATATTGCCTACCGGTTTGGGGTCTTATACTGTCTGTTGTGAAGTTGGCCTTGGATCGGTATTGATGCAGGATAGTAGGGTGATTGCCTATGCGTCCAGGCAGTTGAAGATACATAAGAAGAATTATCATGTCCATGATCTTGAGTTAGCTGCTATTGTTCATGCCTTGAAGATCCGGCGTCATTATTTGTATGGTGTGCCTTGTGAGATTCATACTGATCACTGGAGTTTGCAGCACCTGTTCAAGCAGAAGGGCCTTAATTTGCGTCAGAGGAGATGGCTAGATCTGCTGAAGGACTATGATATCACTATTTTTAATAGATTGTCACGATCCGGATTTCCACCATCGGGAGACGTGATGGCGCCTACAAGTAGGAGCTAGGAAAGACAACTCTTACTTATCTTTTCGTTATCAAAAGTATTCTTTAACATTTTAACAGAAATAATATAAATACAACGGAATAAATTAAATAAGCGGAAGACTTAAGTTAATAAAACTGAATGAAATACGGATATTTAACATGAACCTCTACCCAAGAACTGGTGTCACAATACTCACGAACTTCTAAGAATACTAAATACAATCGTCTGAAAGATAATATAAACTGTTTGTCTCGAATACAATGAGATAACAAACTGAATGTAAAGATAAAGGAGACGTCGAGCCTGCAGACGCCTGCAAGGCTACCTCAATGTCTCGTTGGTCTGAATGCTAATGCCCGTGATACTGCTCCTTTTGTCCGAAACCTGTATCTGTGCAAAAGAGCGCAGAGTATAGTATCAGCACAACCGACCTCATGTGCTGGTAAGTGCCTAGCCTACCCCGACGAAGTAGTGACAAGGCTAGGACCAGACACCTAATTAATCCTGTGCAATACAAATATATATATACACACACACACACACACACACACAAACAACAAGGAAGTACAAAAAAACAATTAGTAGGGAACATGCTTCAGGGGTATCAGATATAAACAGGATATCAGGAATAACGGAGAAACAATCTACAGTTTAACTTCTAACACGGAAATAAGAAATAAAGACAACTTTCATATTCAGCTCATCTTGTTGCAGGCGTACAACCCGATCCCATTCCTCATATCTCGTGGTAGGCGTACCACCCATTCCCATTTTATAATATTTCGTGGTAGGCGTACCACACGCTCCCATTTCATTATACCATTTGTGGTAGGCGTACCACTCGCTCCCATTTCAATATATCATTTGTGGTAGGCGTACCACTCGCTCCCATTTCAACATAATTTGTGGTAGGCGTACCACTCGCTCCCATTTCAATATATCATTTGTGGTAGGCATATCACTCTCTCCCATTTCAATATATCATGTGTGGTAGGCGTACCACTCGCTCCCATTTCATCAATATCTTATGGTAGGCGTACCATCCGCTCCCATTTCATCAATATCTTGTGGTACGCGTACCACCCGCTCCCATTTCATCAATATCTTGTGGTAGGCGTACCACCCGCTCGCATTTCATTAAGTCAGCAGTTCTTCCAAATATAATTTACTTTAACAAACACAATAATTAATACGAATTCAAAAGACAATAAGTACACAAAAATTATGATTCACTGAGGAAAGCAAATAATCACAACTAGCAATTAATTCACATAAACTTGTACCAATTATAGCATAAATTTAATAATAACAAGTAACACGGTAAAGGAAAATGTCACGTAAAGAATCACAATAATAGTAGAATAAGACAATTAATGCACCTGAACTGATAACAATAAGAAATCATAACAAACGACAATAAGTGCACGGCATCACCCTTCGTGCTTTTACGCTTTTCCTCACCCAAACAACAATTTCAAACAAGGACAAGAGAATAAATAAAACAGTAATAGAAATCCCGGCAAGCGAACACATTTAAAAAATTAAACCCCGACAAGGGTACAAAAATTAAGCAATAAAATTTCCGGCAAGGGAGATACCAACAATTTAACAAAATATCTCAGCAAGGGAATTATTTAATACTTCTTTCTCTTTCTTTCATTTCTTACTCATAATTCATTTTAACACTTGAGCCAATGCTCCAAAGGGTTCAATCATCCCATATACTTTCTTAAATTTTAATAGAAATCATCATTCAAACATGAAAGATATAGCAAAATCCAAATATTTCTTATGTAAAGACTCACGGTGCATACGCCCAAGTTTCATATTTTTCTACGGACCTTCTGGGACCATCAAATTACGGGTCCGGGTCCGTTTACCCAAAATATTGACCGAAGTCAAATTTATTCATTTTAATATCAAAACTTAGCAAAGTTTCACAGAATTTCATATTTGATCATCTAGCTACGCGTACGGACTGCGCACGCAAATCAAGGCAACTATAAATGAGGTTTTCAAGGCCTCGGAAGCTTGGAATGAATAAGAAAACAAGTGATGACCCTTTGGGTCGTCACATAGATGTTCTTTGCAATATTGCATTAACTTTCGAATTTAATGGGTATGCTTATCAATTGCAAAAATGGCTCAGAAACAAACAATTTCGATAGTGCAATACTCCTAGAGCTTACTTATTAAATGGTTTGACCTCAACGTAATAGACAAGGTAAAAGTTCATGTTGTTGACATAGATTAGGATAGTAAAGAAAATATTTGTGTGACTTTTTCCTCAGATTTTGGATTTTTTGTGAACTATATTTTGTGTAATGAAATAAAAGAGAAGTAGATTTTAATTGGTTATGATACGTACAAAAATAAAAATATTAAAAATATTAGTGGATGTTACAATAAAATACATAACTTCTTTGTCCAAATTAAATATAACAAATTAGTAATAAATATGATATTATTTGATTATAGAGAGAGAGAGTACCGAGTAGGATTTTTACAACATAAGATTTTAACGTTTTTACCTTAAATTTTTTTTTTACCATAATAGTAAAAAATTTTACCGAAACAGTAAATTTCGAAGAAACTAAAATATTTTTATGCCTTTCACTCGTAATAACTATACCCATCCAGAAGGATTTGCTAGAAGCCTTACCTCAACCCTAGAAGAATTTATACTAGACATAGACACCGGATTTTACTCGATAACAGACTTAGCTATACATTTTATTTATCTAGAAGAAAATAATAGTATATGTTTTGATAAATACAGAAAATAACTCTATCTTATAGTTCAAATACTACAATATCATCAGTTTTGTCAGTTAAGATCATATTCTATAAGAAGAAGGCATTAAATAAAGACTATCATTAATAAAGACTATATTATATTTTTCATTATTTTTAAATTTGCTTTTATTTTGGTATCAGAGCCATAAGATTTTTGGACCAGAATATTTATGAAATAACATCTTTTTTCTAAAAACATAAGTTTCCATTACCATATAATATATCTTACATTAGATACTATCAATATTAATTTAGAATACAGAAAAGTTTTAGAAATATACTTGAATCTATTTGAAAAATCAGAACTAGCTATTTTATATACACAAGGTTTTAAAAATTATCTTTTATCAGAAAATGAAAGAATTACTTTCGAAATAGAACAAGAAAAGGATTATCTCGAAACAATTAAAAATAAGATTAAATACATCCCATTAGGATAAAATATAATTAATGCTAAGACAACACCCAATAACTAAACAAATAGCTTTTAACTACTGGATCCTAAATAGAACAACACAGCGAAAAGAAGAATTAAAGAAATTATTAAAAAAAATAAAGGCTCAATTAATATCAACTTTAGAATTAGCCAAACAAATAGAAAGATCAGATCTAAAAATAAATAGAGAATCAAGTTATATAGTAAAACGTAATATTGCTACAGAAACTATATCAGCTTTAGAGTGAAAATTACAATCTATAGAGGGAGAAATATACTTAGAAAAACAAAAGATAAAATTTTATAAGAATAAAAGAATTTGGATACCATTAGGATAAACAAAATAGATAAATTAAAAAACTTGGAATATCTAAACTTACGAATATATTCAGAAAAGAAGTATAGAATACTAAAAGATAACTCAATAATAAAGTGTAGTTTCAGTAGTGGAGAACATATATTACACACAGAAGATAAACAATATAATACCCTTGTAGATTTAATAATCAACCTTAGTGAAAACTCAAGAAAATAACAAAAAAGTGGTAATAACATTAGAGATAGTAGAAGCCTCACAAGATAAACAAAGAAAGATCTTAGCAAAATTAGAACAAAATTGTAATTTCTTAAAATCACAAGAACTAGAAATAGACAGAAAAATACAATTCCTAAACAATAAATTTAATTTAGAAAAAATACCCACGAAAAACGAAATAAAAAAATTAATTAAAAGTATTATAGAAAAGCCTAAGGAACTAGAAATAGAAACAACTAAATTAGTAGAAAAAATAACACATCAAGCAGAAGTATTAAAAAGTGAAATAAATACTTTAATAGAAAAAATAGACACAATAAAAGAAATTGCTCTTTCATGAACGATTTACAGGGAGAAATAGATCCAATATATGGTATTGCCATAAAATTCACAGAAAGACTTCAGCCTAATCCAGAAGGACTTACTAGCTATATTCCTCAAAGTAAAGCGGATCAAATAATAATCAAACAAAACAATAATCTAATAGTATTACTTTTAGAAATTAATAAAAAATTAGATAAAATCATTAAAGAAAAAGAGGTAAAAATTGTAAAAACTGAAGCACAAAATCCAAAAGTAGAAAATTTAACAAAGGTAGACGATTTAATAGAACAATTAAAAAGAGTAGAAATAACACCACAAAGGGACAGACTTAAAATAAGAAAATCTAAAAAATGGACCTTCTTTCAGGTGGGTCAGGAACAAGGAACGAAGAAAGATCAAGAATAAGTTTTTCGGAAAATAGAATAGGTAATAATATGTTATCAAGAATTTTTACTAAGAGAAGACAAGAAGATAATCAACAATTGGATGAAATAATAGACATAGATAAAGATATACAAATTTTTCAACAAAATTAGCTAAAATTACTCAACTCGAAAATATTATATAACACAGGATATTTTTCAAATAACTCTCAGTTGTATATACATTACATAGAAGAACAGTTATCAGCCATAGGAAATAAAATTGCAACATTAAATTTAATTAATCCAGAAGCAGTAAGGCAAATAAAAAACTATAAAAAGAATTTAATGCATATGGGATTAATAGTAATTGGATTAAAAGGCCTAACTAGAAAAAATTTAGGAACTAAAGTATTAGTCGTAGTATATGATGACAGATGGTCAGACAGAAAGAAATCTATAATAGGTTTAACAGAAGTAGACATGACTAATAATGGAGAAATATTCTATATTAGCCCAGATTTTATGATAAATTTGGCAGAATTTGGAAAAAATATTAAAATAGGAATACAGACAAAAGGATACGAGGAAATGAATACAAGAAATAATTTACTTATATTTATAGGAGAAATGGCAACCAATAGTAATACAAAATTTAAAATTAAAGTAGATGATGTGGTTGAAGTAATGGGAAATAGAGGGATAAAATTAATAAAACCTATTAAAATAAGCCCAGAAGAATATGCTGGATTAGAATGGAATCTAGAAGATTTTGCAAAACCAAAAATATTAAAACCAGAATCTCATTTGATGTATACAAACTCGAAAGGAGAAACCTCAATTAGGTTTACTGATTATAATTATTCTACACATAAAGAAATAGATGATGAAACTGAAAGAACGGTAGAAGATACTGAATGTATGAATATTGAAATAATACAAGATGAATTTGAAGTAGATATGGCATTAGAAAAAGCAAGAGAAATAGTTAAAGAAAATAAAAGTAAGACTTTTCAATGTAAAGGATGTAAGCTTGGAAAATTAACTTTAAGCGAAACAGAGCAACATTTTAAAAAATGTGAATTAAGAACAGACAACTGGGGATATAGAAAGGAAAATATTTCACAACACAAATCGGATAAACTTGATAAAATTTTTGAAGAAGTACAAGATAGTTATGAAGAAATAGAAACAGAATCATCGATAAGTCTAAAAGAATTAATGGAGTCAACTAGTTCTAGTCCCAATCCATTTCAGAGAACAAATCACCAAAGTACAGTAGATACTAGTACAGGAAATGTACCTAGAAGAAGAGTATATAGAATCGACCGAGAAACAGAAATAGAAAACGTAAAACCATCAGGAAAAAGGATGCCTATAGAAGAACCCATAAGATTACAAGAAGGGGGAAGTAAAGGTAAAATATTAAATATAGCAGCTCATGATCCACAAATGTGGAACTCAGTAATAGACCTATGGAAAGGAATAGTAGTAGCAGACTTTATAAAAACTTATAGTGACACAGACGCAGAAACAATGTATAAATATATTGAGACTTTCTTAGGAGAATCAACAAAGAGTTTATGAGAAGCCTATAAGTTAGAATTTTCCCAAGATTTTCAAACCTTAATAGCAATGGGACCGAATCCTTATTATTTTACAAATAAAATACATAGCCTAATTACGGGCGAAGATCCAAATAGTGGATTAGTACTATTACAGAAGAATGCTTTAATAAAGTTAGAACAGTTAAGTATAAGTAGTTGGTTTCATATAAAAAAGTTTTTAAATAATTATTTTTATTATTGTACTGTTAGTGGAAATGCTTTTGATCAAGATCTAGGCAAAAAATTATTTAATAAACTACCAGGGGTTTTAGGAAGAGAAATAGAATAACGATGGTATAAAAGAGATGGGGTAATACAAAATCCAAACACAAAATGGTCCATAGGACATAAAATACAACGTATAATGGATATATTACAAGAAAAATGTACCCATATACAAATACAAAAATAACTAAAACAGAATAATATGAGTTTTTGCAGATCAACAGTATATACAACACAAAGTTATGATAAAAATGAATATAAAAAGAAAAAATATAGAAAATATAAACCCCAATATAATCGAGGATACAATAGAAAAAATTATTATCTTAGAAAATCATCCGCTAGAAAACCATACCTAGATAAAAATAGACATGTTAGAAAATATAGAACAGAAAGAAACTATAAAAACAAACTAGAGTGTTTTACTTGTGGAAGTGTAGAACATTTAGCAAATACTTGCCCAAAAAGAATTAATAATAAAACAAGAAATTCTCAATTAATAGAAGATTTTCAAGAAACTTTAATAAATGTAGATGAATATATGTCAGATAATGAAAGTATATATTCTATAGTAAGTGTAGATATAGAAGAAAAAATTCAAACAGACACCTCAGAATCAGAAGAAGAGGAATTAATAAATGAGATAGGATTAGAAAAATTAGACTTAGGAGAAATACAAGCAAATACCTTTGTAAATATAGAAGAAGAATGTAACCATAGTTTTGAAAAGAATAAAGGATTAGATAGTAACCAGTGTTTTAAATGTAGATGGTATCCTAGTAAAGAAAAAAGGGCTAAATGTAAACTATGCTATATAGAGGGATGTATTTCATGTATAGAAAAAGAATTTGAAATAAAAATAAATAAGGAAGAAACATACAAAGAAATAAATGATTCTACTATAAATTTGAGAATAATAACATTAGAAACTAGAATAAATGAATTAGAAAAAAGAATACAAATCATGGAAAAAGGAAAACAAAAATTAGAAGATATTAAAGAAAATATAACAGAAGAAGATAAAGTATTAATGAGTATGGAAAACTATGATACACTAATATGTAACGAAGACAAAAAATTAAGTACAATAAAAATTCTAGCAAGAATTAAAATAGAAGATTATGAAATAGAAACGTTGGCATTAGTAGATTCAGGATGTACAAGGTGTATAATAAATAAAAAGATAGTTCCACCAAATTTAATTAAAACATTGGACAAACCAGTTGCTGCCATGCAAATGGACGGAACCCACAATATATACAGACATTACATAGATAAATCTCAAATTAGCTTTATAAACACATGTTTAGATTTTTATAAACCCAGTTATAAGGTAGATAAAATATGGGTAAGAGATTTAAATATAAATGTAGACTTTGTATTAGGATTAAGTTTTATATTACATAACAATGGTAGTTGTCTACTTGGTAGAGATGGAGTAATATTTTTTAAAAATATTACACAAACACCAGTACAAACTATAGAAACTGCCACTAGGATAAGAACACGATTGCAAGAAAATCAACAAGAATGTTGTAAAGAATGTAAAGATAAAAATACATGTTGTAAGATCAAAGAAGAATCTAAAACCTTAATATTGGAAGAAAATGATGATAGAGACATACTAGAAAAAGACTATACTTTAATAGATATAGAAACAGAATTATATAATTTTAAAACAGGAATACAAAAAATAGGAATAATAAAAAATGAAAAAGATTTAGATAATATAATAAAAATATTGGATGAAATAGAAATAATAGGAGAAAAACCCTTAAAACATTGGGAAAATAACAAAGTCATGTGTAAATTAGAAATAATTAATCCAGAATATATAATTAAAACAGCCTCAATAGAAGCCACAAACCAAGATCTAGAAGACTTTAAAATTCAAGTCAAAGAACTTATAGATTTAGGAGTAATAAGGAGATCTACTTCTAAACATAGGTCAGCAGCCTTTATGGTGAGAAATCATAGTGAAATAATAAGAGGAAAAGCAAGAATGGTAATAAACTATAAGAGACTTAATGATAACACTAGAACAGACGGATACAAGTTACCAGACAAAACAGAACTGATAAATAGGATACAAGGTAAAAAGATATTCAGTAAGTTTGATTGTAAATCAGGATATTGGCAGGTAAAAATGCATGAAGAAAGTATTGAATGGACAGCTTTTACTTGTCCAGAAGGACATTTTGAATGGTTAGTAATGCCGTTCGGGCTAAAAACAGCTCCACCAATTTTTCAAAGAAAAATGGATAGTATATTTGGAGAATATAAGATATTTGTTCTAGTATATGTAGATGATATATTAGTATTTAGCAAAGATGTTAAAGAACATTTAGGACATCTACAAATAGTATTTAGACTATTTGTAGATAATGGAATAATAATTAGTAAAAAAAATAAAACTATGTAAAAATTATATAAATTATATAAATTTTTTAGGAGTAGTTCTGGGAGATTGGAAAATTAAATTACAACCCCATATAGCTAAAAAAGCTTTAGAAATGCCCGATAAACTAGACAATACTAAAGAACTACAAAAGTTCTTAGGGATAGTAAATTATGTAAGAAATTTTATAAAAGACTTAGGAAAAATAGCAGGACCACTATGCTAAGACAGGCTCTACAGGTCAAAAATATTTCAACATAGAAGACATTAAATTAGTACAAAAAATTAAAGAAAAAATAAAAAATATTCCTGATTTAATATGCCGTTAGAAACAGACTATTTAATTATAGAAACTGATGGTAGTTTTGAAGGATGGGGAACAGTTTTAAAAGCAAAACCAAATAAATATAGTGATAAGAATACAGAAAAAATATGTGCCTACCAAAGTGGTAAATATAGAGAAAAATAAAATATGAGTAGTATAGATATAGAAATATTAGCTGTAATCTATGGATTAAATAGTTTTAAATTATATATATTAAATAAACAAGAAGTAACAATTAGAACTGATTGTGAAGCCATAGTTAAGTTCCACCAAAAGATTAATACAAAAAACAGTAGTAGAAGAAGATGGTTAAATTTTATTGACACTATATCAATATATAACTTAGTTTTTGAACACATTAAAGGAAAAGATAATAGTTTAGCAGATCAGCTAAGTAGACTTAAAATTACTGCAAATTAATAAAAATATTTTACATGTACATCATGAGACCAACAGTTTCAAAGACTGAAGACGAGGGAAAGGGCGTTCAAGCCTCACCCTCAGACAGATACTTACAGACAGTATTAGGTAATCTTCATTTTAAGCCACAATCTTTTACAGAACAGACTCATATGGATAGGATAAGTTTTGGAAAACATAATTTAATATTTTTTCCACCATCCGACATATCATTTAGAGTTTTACCAGAATGTGTCATAGATAGACCTCAAAGATGTTTAATTGATAATCTATGGATAGCATACAATAAAAAGGACAATAAATATTTTATAGCAGTTCTTAATGCCTTAGGACAGTATTTTACAGACAAAAATCAAGAAAAAAGATTTAAATACTATGTAGTTATACATAGTAAGACAAATGGCATTTTTCAGACATGGTTGGAGGTATTAGACTCTATTAAAGATATATAAAAACCATTATTCAAAGGTTTTAATGATTTTACTGAAGCATTAGATTATGCTAGAGGTATACTAGGACCAAACTACTACATATCCCCAGCACTCAGACAAAACCCAGAAAAAACCCCAATACAATATCCAAAAAGACAATGACAAAATAATATTCTGTGATCATTGCTCATCAATGACGGAAGCATTCAAAAGAATCAACCAGAAGAATGATGTCTTGACGCAGGAAAAAATAAGACTTATGGAGCAGGTAAAGGTACTAGAACAGCGAATACAGGCATTAAAATTTGAATTGACACAATCTCAGACTCAACTTGTGTCTCAATCAGACATAGAGATGAGTAAGAGTTCTCCATCTCAAGAAAAAATGGATGAGAAGGGTGTGCATTCCCCAATGAATGCAGTAAAATCCACTGTATCGGATAATGATACAGCTAGTCCGGCTCAAACGGTAACTGATAAAGACTTATCAAATCCGTTTATGGCTGTCAATTTGCCAAAAAGTGAAGACGAAAGACCATCAAGAAGGAGACTACCTAGAACATTAACACAGGGAGAAGCATTAAAAAAGAAGAGCGTGATTTCTAAAAAGAAAAAAAATCAAAAAATAGAAAATATAATTAAACAAACATTAGAAAATTTCTTTGAAGAAAAAGAAAAGCAAGATAAACATATAATTAAAAGTCCCAATCTTAATCCAAGTCCAGAAAGGTCTCAAAGCTCAGGGAAAGACGAGAATTACAACCACTTAAATTTCCAAGACTCCCAAGATCCATATGAAGATGATTCGGGAATGAATTTTGATTCAATAGGTTTACATAATTTAGATACATAAAAACAACAGTCAGTCCTGAAGAAATTGAGAATAACAAAGACAAAGACATACAAAAGCAATAATGCGGGAAGAAATTGAAAAAGAAGACATGACATAAAGAAGACGTGGGGACCAGAAGTGACATAAAGAAGATGTGACAAAAAGTAGAGTTGAAATTTTGAGTGAAAGAAAAACGTGACAAAGCACTATTGGGAATCTCTGCTCAAGCCATGTGAAGATGGGGCCCAATGAAGTACCCTACAAGGCTAGAAGACAAAGATTTCTAGAAATGGTTGAAGTCCATTTTTCAAATCCGCTCAGAAATTTGGCTATAAAAGCAAGTGAAAGAAGAAGAGAAAGACAACAACTACAAGAGAATTACAACATTACAACACTGCAAAAAACCATCCACACACCCTTCTTTATCACCAACCACCCTTATAATATATCCTGTAAACAATTTCCCTATGTATGCCTTAGAATTTCCTACTTCAAGCTTGTAAAATAAATAAATCCTTATGTTTGTGTGTGCAAGTTTTTAATTCTCAAGGTCAGTAAAGCTCTTTCGGGTTTCCCGAAATGAAAATCTCTCTCCTGTAAACATGTAAGTTACTTATTTTATCGAAAAATTATGTTTCGAGATATTACCCCTGTTTTTTACAGTCTTTATGTTTTTATGTTTATTAGTTGTTAATTATTGATTTGTATATAACTTAAAATCACTCTTAGTATATGGTTATCTTTTTAATTTCTTAATAATTTTGATGGATTAACCTATAAATTCCTAGGAGAAACCTGTTAAGTTAAACCCAAAATTAACCGAAAATGGGTATATACGTTTTAACCGAGGCCAGGGTGTGGTTAAAGAAAAAATAGTTAAGAAAAGCTAAAAATCTTGGCTTTAAACAATTGAAAAGAAGAGATGAACAGAGTGGATTAAAAAAAATATAGAAGGGGGTAATTTCAGTTCATAATTTTGATAAAACTGAAACAATATAGATTTGCAGAATAAGAGAGAGAGAGTACCGAGTAGGATTTTTACAACATAAGATTTTAACGTTTTTACCTTAAAAGAGTTTTTACCATAATAGTAAATTTTTTTAATATATATATATGTGTGTGTGTGTGTGTGTGTCCTTTACTTTCATGATTTTTTATTAGATATATTATATCGAAAATCAAAATGGAAGTGAATTTTTATTTTTCAAAGCCTTGTGATATGCTCAATTAACATAGATCGTTATTTGAAATGATTAATATTTTTCAATACGATTCACGCTTTGCGCGGGTTCTAATACTAGTTCCGTACTAAGAGGGTCCATTTTCTTATGCAAAAATGACTACAATACCCTTATCATTATCAGATTTCGTTCCATATATCAAGAAATGTTATTGTCATTAAACAAATTTGCAAGGGTAAATTGTCACGAGCATCACGATAAGAATTCCAAGAATGGGAAGTTTTCCTAAAGATTCTGCAGCCTCTCGAGGATAAATACAGACGTCTCCGTACCGATCCGCGAGACTCTACTAACCCTGCTCATGACTCGTGAGACCTAGTAACCTAGGCTCTGATACCAAGTTGTCACGACCCAATTCCCAAACCCGGTCATGATGGCGCCTCTCGTGAAGACAAGGCCAGCCAGACCATCTCAGAACACCACTTATAGCAGTTAATCAGTTATGTAACAGTTCAAATATAAATTTAATCAATATAAATACAACCCAATACAGCCCGACCGGGGTGTCACAAGTCACGAGCATCTAGGAGGGGGTCTTTATTATAATTTCAAAGTCTATAATATACAAAATAAAATCTGCAAAATCAAGAAGAAGAAGAAACTCGGTGCCGCGAACGCTGGCGGTCACCTTGCGTAGCTATGATAGCAATACCTTCAATCCGCTATTAACCCGCTACAGGGTGATCAATACCTGCAACTGCACACGAGGTGTATGGAGTAAAGTGAGTACTCCAACTTAGTGAGTAATAGCAATAAATAATAACTGAAAGTAAGAAAACCTGTAAGAACACTAAACAGTTCTAAAAGTAACAGTAAGGTAAGAACATCTCTAAGGAGGAAAGTCCAGTATCAGTCTACTACTGTCCCACAATTATCCAACACTGCTGCGGCGCGCAGCCCGATCCTTACTAATACTGCTGCGGCGTGCAACCCGATCCAATATAATATATATAGTACTGCGGCGTGCAGCCCGATCCAATATAATAGATATAATGCTGTGGCGTGCAGTCCGATCCAATATAATAGTCACTGCGCTCACTGGGGGTGTGTGCAGACTCCGGAGGGGCTCATTCAGCCAAAGCACTATAATACTGCGGTGTGCAGTCCGATCCATATATATATCACTGCGGCGTGCAGTCCGATCCATATATATATATCATATATATAATACTGCGGCGTACAGTCCGATCCATATATATATATCATATATATAATACTGCGGCGTGCAGTCCGATCCAATATATGTATATGTATATACTGCTGCGGCGTGCAGCCCGGTCTGGTATATGTCAAATACCTCACTATGGGTCCTCGACCCCTCTCAGTCCATATAGACTTGGCCTCACGGGCCCACTCAGCTAGAACAGGGTATTCAACCCTAGGTATTCTCACTTAGAGTACATTTCTAGTACCGGTTCAGGTTATGCTTTACATATAACAGTACGACTGAGAGTATGTGTTCAACAGGTATAGGATTCATTTAGCTCCACAGGCTTCCCTAAGATTCTACAGATCGGCACAAGGCCCCAAACATGGCAACTAGCCTAAACATTTGGATATAAGCTCAGTCTCAGTCAATAAGTACAGTAAACCATCAATCGCGATGGACTAAGTCCGAATCCCCAGTCACAATATCACCACACTCATCACATGACGCGTGTTTCATCTCAAAATAGCAACGTATAGTGCAAATACGGGGTTTCAAACCCTTAGTATATCATTCATGACTACCACTCACCTCGAACCGACCAAAATCCTAGCTCGCCTTGTGCTTCCCTCGCAAATCGACCTCCTCGAGTGCCAAATCTGATCAAAACCAATAAGAATACATCAAAATAGGCTAATGGAACATAACCCAATCGAAA
>MU762639.1:4935-21784 GCA_026770625.1 Nicotiana glauca
ATCTGACAGTGTTGGATAATTCTTTTGGCTGTGTATTGGGGCAGCATGATGTTATGGGAAAGAAAGAGCAGGTAATTTACTACCTTAGCAAGAAGTTCACATCTTACGAGGTAAAGTACACGCAGCTTGAGAGAACGTGTTGTGCTTTAACTTGGGTTGCGCAGAAATTGAAACAATACTTGTCAGCATATACCACTTATCTCATCTCGCGGTTGGATCCATTGAAGTATATTTTTCAGAAGCCCATGCCCACAGGGAGGCTCGCAAAGTGGTAAATCCTGCTTAAAAGAATTTTATTATATACGTGACCCATACTGCGATGAAAGCACAAGCAGTGGCTGATCACCTAGCGGAGAATCCAGTTGATGATGAATATGAACCTTTGAAAACATACTTCCCTGATTAGGAGACTATGCATATCGAGGAATCAAAACAAGATGAAAAACCTGGGTGGAAGTTGTTCTTTGATGGGGCTGCCAATAACAAAGGCGTTGGGATAGGAGCGGTACTTATTTCTGAGACAGGGCAGCACTACCCTATTACAGCTCAACTTCATTTCTACTGCACCAATAACATGGCTGAATATGAGGCATGTATCTTGGGTTTGAGGTTGGCTATAGACATGGGTGTCCAGGAGATCTTGGTCATGGGCGACTCGGATCTTTTATTACACCAAATTTAGGGAGAATGGGAAACAAGAGACCTAAAGCTCATACCGTACCGACAATGTTTGCATGAATTATGTCAACGATTTCAATCAATAGATTTCAGGCACATTCCGAGGATTCATAATGAAGTTGCTGACACTTTGGCCACTTTGGCGTCAATGTTGGATCATCCAGATAAGGCTTATGTGGACTCGTTGCAGATTCAAGTCCGAGACCAGCATGCTTATTGTAATATGGTGGAAGAATAACTTGATGGTGAACCGTGGTTTCATGATATTAAAGAATACCTCAGAATGGGAGTATATCTGGCACAAGCCACAGGGGATCAAAAGAGAGCTATTAGACGCTTGGCAAGCGGATTTTTCTTTAGTCGAGGAATTTTGTACAAAAGAACTCCAGATCTTGGTTTATTGAGATGCATGGATGCTAAACAGGCTACAACTATCATGACCGAGGTACACGCGGGAGTTTGTGGACCTCATATGAGTAGGTATGTGTTGGCAAAGAAGATTCTCCGAGCAGGTTATTACTAGCTTACTATGGAACGGGATTGTATCAGCTTTGTGCGCAAGTGTCATCAATGCCAAGTACAAGGAGATTTGATCCATTCTCCACCATCTGAGTTGCATACAATGTCGGCACCATGGCCCTTTGTTGCTTGGGGAATGGATGTCATTGGGCCAATCGAGCCAGCAGCATCTAATGGGCACAGGTTTATTCTGGTAGCCATTGGCTACTTCACTAAGTGGGTTGAAGTGAAAACTTTTAAGTCAGTGACCAAGAAGGCGGTGGTCGATTTTGTGCATTCAAATATCATTTGTCGGTTCGGAATTCCGAAGGTGATTATCACAGATAATGCTGCCAATCTCAATAGTCATCTGATGGCGGAAACATGTCAGCAGTTTAAGATCACGCACCGCAATTCTACCACATATCATCCTAAGGCGAATGGAGAAGTCGAGCCAGCTAACAAGAACATCAAGAAGATACTTCGGAAAAGGGTGGAAGGATCCAGGCAATGACATGAGAAGTTACCTTTTGCTCTATTAGGCTATCGCACTACTGTTCGCACTTCAGTAGGAGCAACTCCATATTCATTGGTGTACGGTACGTAGGCAGTAATACCTGCGGAAGTTGAAATACCATCCCTTCGGATTATTTTTGAAGCAAAAATTGATGATGATGAGTGGGTCAAAGCCCGTTTGGAACAATTGAACTTGATTGATGAAAAGAGATTGGCAGCAGTATGTCACGGACAGTTATACCAACAGAGAATGGCAAGAGCGTATAACAAGAAAGTGCGTCCGCGGAGGTTTGAAGTAGGGCAATTGATGCTGAGTCGTATCCTACCTCACTGGGCTGAAGCAAAAGGAATGTTCGCTCCTAATTGGCAGGGGCCGTTTGTTGTAACACGAGTGTTGTCCAATGGTGCATTGTATCTAACAGATGTGGAAGGGAAATGTGTATAAATGGCTATCAACTCTGATGTAGTTAAAAGATATTATGTATGATTTCTTTACCTTTATGTATCTGATTGTATTTGACATGTTTTGAGATTGAAATGATGAAGGCATTTTGTTCTGCTATCCAAATATTTTATCTGTCGTTATCCCTTTGAGCTTTATTATATTTTCTTTTGTATCCCTCTTTCAGAATCAATAACAAAACTCGAGGATCGAACGGGGAAATCAAGCGGAGAAAACAAGAAAAGAAAAGAAAAGAGAAAAGAAGAAAAAAAAAAGAAAAGAAAAGAAAAGAAAAATAAAAGAAAAGAAAGAAAAGAAAAGAAAGGAAAAGAAATGAAAAAGAAAGAAAGAAGAATGGAAAGAAGGAAATATCGCAACAATGAAGCGATTTTATGGCCTGAACTACGTTTGAATTGATCCCAAAAGGGTACGTAGGCAGCCTTACTGAGGTTTAGTCACACCAAAAGAAAATCCAAAAATCCCCAAGAAGGAAACTGGGGCAGAAGTCGTTGTTGTTGCAGAAATATGATTCCGAAAGTTGTAATTTTAAACCCACGTTGAAATATTTTGAGCCTTTGATACCTTTTCTTTCTAAAACCCATACAAAAGCCACATTACGGTCCAAAGAAAAAGCTTCTGATCAATCTTAAGAAATGTCAATACGAGCAGGTAACGTGATGCATGATGGGGGACAACACTCTGGTACCAGAAGAAATAGTAAAATGAGAGAGTCTTATTGGTGAAAATCCTCACGGGCACCGTAAGGCGAGGTGAGTTTGAGAGATATTGAAAATGAGAGAGTCTTATTGGTGAAAACCCTCACGGGCACCGTAAGGCAAAGTGAGTTTGAGAGATATTTAAAAATGAGAGAGTCTTATTGGTGAAAACCCTCACGGGCACCGTAAGGCGAAAGTGAGTTTTTCATATGGGCAAATTAAGGAAGTATGTGGTTGAAAGATGTTTGAAACATGGAAAAACAAGCAAGGTTTGGGTTTTGGCGAAAGTTGGGTTGTGAAAGTATGGAACAACAGATGTGGCAATTGAGAGTTGATTGGTTGGACAGACTAGGCTGGTTAATCCAAAATGCATGGCATGATCAATGGTACCAGCAGTTCCACCCAGATAAGTCCTATCCTTTTTCTCTTCATTACAACTCATTCGTTTTCAGAGTTTTCTATCCTCAAAACTTTCGAGATCATTGCATTTCATTCTCTTGAAGTCTGTCTATAAGATGTTTCAGTGTCAGTTCTATTCAAAAAACAAAAGAAGGATGTCAAAGCTAACTATCAGCTTCCCAGTTGTATGGCACAACAAGGTTGGGACATATCAAAAGAAAGTAAAACATGAAGGACCAATGAAAATCCCATCAGTGGAATAATCAGATGATTGTGAGGGAGAAGCAAGGTTCAGAAGAAGGGAACAGAAACACCAAAACAGTAATACGAGGTAAAACATTTGGGTCATCAAGATCAGAGGGTTGAAAGTCAGCCGGAAAGTCGTGGCATTTCAAAGCAAGTCCAAGGAAGCAAGTCAGAGCAAAGTCGGAAGCGGGATCATGGCCAACAAGAATGCCAGCAGCTAACTATCATTTTATATTAACAAATCTTTCTTTGATTAAATAGGGGCAGAAATTTTTCTTTGTAAGCAGGAGCCCACCTGAAGAATAAAGGAATATCTTTCAAGTTCAGCAAGCAAGAGCCCACCTAGAGAACAAGGGAATACATTTCAAACACAGCAGTCAGGCACCCACCTGAAGAACAAGGGAAGTATAATGCAAGTCTTATCTTTCAAGTTTAATATTCGGTAACACAACGCGCCCAGTTATCAAACTGGGGCAGAAAATTTTCTTCGTTTTGTATGGTTGTTTGCAAGCAGGAGCCCACCTAAAGAATAAGGGAATATCTTTCAAAAATTTAGCAAGAAGGAGCCCACCTGAAGAATAAGGGAATATCTTTCAAAAATTCAGCAAACAGGAGCCCACCTAAAGAACAAGGGAATATCTTTAAAAAGTCAGCAAGCAGGAGCCCACCTGGAGAACAAGGGAATACATTTCAAGCACAGTAGTCAGGCACCCACCTGAAGAATAAGGGAAGTATAATGCAAGTCTTATCTTTCAAGTTTAATATTCGGTAACACAACGCGCCCAGTTATCAAACTGGGGCAGAAAATTTTCTTCATTTTGTATGGTTGTTTGCAAGCAGGAGCTCACCTGAAGAATAAGGGAATATCTTTCAAAATTCAGCAAGCAGGAGCCCACCTAAAGAATAAGGGAATACTTTTCAAGCATAGCAAGCAGGAGCCCACCTGAAGAACAAGGGAATACTTTCAAGCGCAGCAGTCAGGCATCCACCTGGAGAATAAGGGAAGTATCATGCAAGTCTTATCTTTCAAATTTAATATTTGGTAACACAATGCGCCCAGTTATCAAAATGGGGCAGAAATTTTCTTTGTTTCGTATGTTTGTTGCAATCAGGAGCCCACCTGGAGAACAAGGGAATATTTTCCAAATTCAGCAATCGGGAGCCCACCTGGAGAACAAGGGAATACTTTTCAAGTTCAGCAATCAGGAGCCCACCTGGAGAACAAGGGAGAACATTTCAAGTTTTAGCAGTCAGGCACCCACCTAGAGAACAAGGAAAGTACAATTCAACTTCAACTGTCAGTTTCAATATTTGATAACATGTTGTACCCAGTTACCAAACTGGGACAGAAATTTTTCTTCATTTTTGTCTGTTGTGTTGCAATCAGGAGCCCACCTGGAGAACAAGGGAATCCATTTCAAAAGTTCAGCAATCAGGAGCCCACCTGGAGAACAAGGGAATACTTTCCAAGCATCACCGTTAGGAGCCCACCTAGAGAACAAGGGAATACCTTTTCAAGCATCGCAAGCAGGAGCCCACCTGAAAAATAGACACGTATTTCAAATTATAAGCAGTCAAGCATCATCAAGAGGAATGGCAAAACATCGCCAAGGCAACAACAAGAATACCATTGGAAGAATACAAGATACAAGTTCAAGGCAACACAAGAGCAAGTTTGAAGACATAGATAGGATCTTTTTTAACTTATAGATCATAGCTTAGGCTAACTTCTTTTTACCACGGTGTAATAAGGAGGTCAGCAAGCAGTAGCAACAGCAACAGCAACGAGATCACAGCTCCTGGTAGTCCCAGCTACCAGACATTTCTGAACTACACTGACCTGATTCCTGTTTACCCCAGGATATGTAGGCAACCTCTGAAGCAGGGTGCGGTCAGCTCTTTCAAAAATGCTTCACACGGAATTTTTGAACAGGCAAAAATCACTCGTATTTGCTCACTTATCTTTGCCCGAAAACCTTTTACATTTTCGAGCAAAGAGGGGCAGTTGTGAGCACGTGATTTTTGCCCTATATATGAATCATTCCCAAAATTCCAAACAAAATGATTTTTTCTTTCATTATTTTACACTTTTGTGAATTTTGTATTGTTTTCTGCATTTTTATTTGTGCATTTTAATTCATATGAAAAATATAAAAAATATGCATGACATTTGCATTTATGAGCTAATTTCATATTTTAGGATTCATTAGTGATTAAGTTGTTTCAAAATAAATACAAAAGGAAAATAACAAAAATGGTCCTTTTTGCATTTTTAGTTTAAATATGCCTAGTTTGCAATGTTATTAAAAACTAATGGATAGGGAATTAGATTTTAGTGTTAATTTTTTTTTAGCATTTTAATAAAATCAGAAAAAATATAAATTGAAAACAAAAAAATAAACAAAACAAATAAAAGGAATGAAAAATGAAAACAAGCCATTAAAAGAGGCTGTTTGCATAAGATACCAGTTGGGCTCTTGTTTAAATTTCGTCCCAGCCCAAACCACCCCTTTTTGCCTATTACCCATCCCATGTCCCAGGCCCAAACCCTCAAGACCCTACCCGGTCCGGTCCATCTCAGTAATACCCAAAACGACCCCGTTTTATGCCTTTCAATCCTGTCCATTTATCTTTGTTAAATCAACGGTCCAGGTTATATCTACATATCAAATAAAAATGTCCAAATATATGTCATAACCCTAATGACAAAAGTCCTTTCCTCGTACCTTGTCCCATTCCTGTAAACACCGGCATAACACAGCCCCATTCCGCCTTATCGCCGCAGGCCAAAAATCACCACCGCCGGCGGCCAACATCCATTTCAACCCAAAATCACACCACAGATTCTCCAAACCCTCCTCTTTCCAACCCTAAAATCTATTTCCCTCAAATCCTCACCGTTTGTCTCGAATTTCGGATCGAAAATCCGGCCAAAACACCACCACCTCCAAATTCACCCAAAGTTTTACCATAGATTCCTTCCCCTCTCCTCTTTCCATATCTACAATTGAAATCCTTCGAATCTTAGCCGAAATCAGCAAAAATCACAAACCCTAACGCCGCGACAAGTGCTCTGGTGGCGGCGCCACCCCTCCAAACGACCCCAAATTTTAACCCTACAATCCTTGGACCTCCCTCACCCCTAATCCTCAACCAAATCCCTTCAAACCCCGTTGAAACTGAAGGAATTCCGAATCTAGGATTTTTTCAAATCTTGGCGTATTTTGGAGTTTCAGAATTCGAATCAATTTTCTAATTAATGTTATAAGTTTTAATAAACTTATGACATTAATTAAAAATTTGATTCCAAAAGTCAAGTTGCATGCTCAAAAAATCAGTGAGTTTTTCTTTATTTTTTTTCTTCTCTTTCATGATTTTTTCCTTCTTATTTTGATTCTGATGATTTGATTTGATTTTGTTAATTGCTGATAATTAGTCCAAATTGATCGTTTGAATGCATAGATTAGTTTCGTTTAGTTTTGTTTTATTTTTAGTTTTGGATTCTGTGTGAATTTTCATAATGATTTGATAGTTTAATTTTGTAATCTAAGTTCTAGTTTAATTCATGTTTCATTCTGTCTTAAAATTCATTAATTTTCGATTGATTTTGTGATTGTTTTTGATTAATTTTGTTTTTGTGACTGTTTTTGATTAATTTTGGTTAATCCTGTTTTGTGATGTTTAGTGTTAGTTTGATTTTGTTGCGTCTGGTTGTGATATGTGTTTTGTTCAAATTCAGCTTTGTTCCTCCTAATATAGATTTAAGTTTGTTTTTAGCTTGTTTAATCAAATATTAAATAGAGTTGTTAGATTTGTTAGCTTAGTAATCAGATTGTTAGTATAATGGTTGGATTTGGATGAATAACCGTGGTTGCTAACCATGGTTGGAAGGGTTGGGAGTGTAGCTAGATCAGTTTGGTAATTTCAGGGCTAAGGTAAGGGCAATAAGGGTAGTTTACTTAGGGAATAGGATAGCAACAAAATTTAGAACTCCCTAGAAGACTCTAGAATAAGGTTCAAATTGCAATTTCAGGAAATATAATAGGATAACTTGGAAAAGAAGTCAGTAAATTAGGGGCTAAGGGATAAATCTGAAAATAAAAGAGGGGGAAAAAGTGTGAAGGGGGATCTAGAAGCTTCCCCTGAAATTTGCCTATAAAAGGCAGCTCCCTTGCCTTCATTAACAAGTTTTTCAGCCTCCAAAAATTCCCCCCAAAAGCTTTCTCTCTAATTTTAGATCTAGTTTTGAAAGCCAAACCTTCACAAATCCAAAAAATCTCTGAAAACTCAAAAATAGTAGTTACTGTTTCATTAGGATCCTAGTTTAATTTTAGTTTCATTTATCGAGCATTTGGCTATTATTTCTTAGTTCAGAGGTTCTGAGATTATCGATTGATTTCGAGTTTTGAGTGTTATTGATTTCAAATTAAAATTGTTTGCTTTAGTCTGGTTTAAGGTGTTGCTGTTGGATTTTGGTTCATTTGTGTGCATTTCTGGATGAAGTCGATGCTGTGTTGAAGCGGTTCTATTAAATTTTGCCTGATTTAAATATTTCTGGGTTGTTCACTCTATTCCTGGGCTGTTTTGAGTGTTGAACTGCTGCTGCTTCTCATCTGCTGTAGCTGACCTCACTTTCCTTCTTATTTTGCAACTTAAAGGTACACGATTTGAATTACATGATGTAGTGTATGATTTTATGGAGTCGGAATGGAATCATCTGCTGAACCTGCTTGTCTTCTGTATTTAGCTATAGTTTAATTCGATTAATTTCTGTTTAGTTAATTGAATTTTGTAATTAAACCAGACTGACTGGACTATGCCTATTTGGATACATAATACGTGAAGTGTAATTTGGATAGTCATTACTGTTAGCGAACTCTTTTGATTTAGTTTGAGAGTTTATAACGTTGAGTTGAGTTGCTGTTGAATAAAAAATTAAAGTTATTGGGCTTACACATTTAATTTGGTCATCTTAGATTAACACTGCATCCTATAGAACTGAAGCATGATAATTTGAATTAGCTGTTGTTGTATGTTCCGGATTTCAAAACAAAAAATTGAATTCACTAGGATAAATCAACTGAAATAAGCTTTGTAATTCCTTGTGTAATTATTCAGATTGACCGTTATGTTTGGTTTAACAAATTAGGCTTAACAGCCTCTTTTCTTTTTTTTAAAGTGTTTTGCCAGTCTAGCCCAGGTCCAGCTCTAATAACCATGTACGTTTGGGCCTGGCCTGAAGTCTGTGACTGGCCAAGTTTTGACATCAGACATGAATGTAAATTCCATGCGTTGGGCTTATTTTGGGAGTCCAACGGTTGAGCCGTGAAACATAATCCTCACTTGGTCCAATAGAAAATTAATTAGGCTTCTTTTTTAGAAATAATTAAATAGAAAATTATAGTCTACTTTAGGTTGACCTTTAATAAAAGGAGGCGAGCCTCGCCGAATAAAAATTGTGGGGCCCTCAATAATTGCTATAAAAAAATATTTAGAATTCGGGCGGACCGTTTAGCGAATTTCACGGTTCTCCCCAAAAGATAATAAACGCGTAGTTGCTTTAGGTGTGTATTTTAACAAAATTACTTCCTAAATACGGGTGCACATTTATATGACCCAAATTCAAATCTCAACGAAGTCGAAATATGTTGATAATCACGGGTGCACTGGTGCGACGTGGTTAGAGATATATTTTCACGACGTTCCAATTCTTATAAAAAATAAATATATAATAAAAGCGGGTTATTAATAAAAGGCACATAGGATAGAACATGTTTTAAAATCAGATAACATCAAATATAATAGTTGAGCGACCGTGCTAGAACCACGGAACCCGGGAATGCCTAACACCTTCTCCCGGGTTAACAGAATTCCTTACTCGGATTTATGGGTCGCAGACTGTTAACAGAATCATATTTTCCTCGGTTCGGGATTCAACCGGTGACTTGGGACACCATTAACCTCCCAAGTGGCGACTCTGAAATCTTAATAATAAATCTCGTTCCGATTGTCCTTTAAGTGGAAACACTCCTTTTATTATACCCTTCGCGGGGTGTAGTAAGCTCGGAAAAAGGAGGTGTGACATCTGGTCGCATACAATTCATAATATACATCAAACTTCCCAATACTCTTGCATAGTCCAGTTGTGAGTCACTTTCACCTTCATTCTTTTGAAGTGCATAACTTACGTCAATTGGAGTCTTGGCAATTTTGAAATTCAAATACTTGAAATTGTCAAGTACCTTTTCAATGTAGTGAGACTGTGATAATGCTAGATCTTGTGGAATCTTGTGAATTCTGATTCCTAAGATCAGATCAGCAACTCCTACGTCTTTCATATCGAATTTGCTAGGCAACATACGTTTTGTAGCATTTATATCTGTCATACTTTTGCTCATTATCAACATGTCATCAACATATAAACAAACAATGACTTCATGACCTGGAGTATTTTTAATGTAAACACATTTGTCACACTCATTGATTTTAAATCCATTTGCCAATATTGTTTGGCCAAATTTTGCATGCCATTATTTGGGTGCTTGTTTAAGTCCATAAAGTGACTTAATAAGTTTGCACACTTTCTTTTCTTCACCAGGAACCACAAAACCTCAGGTTATTCTATGTAAATCTCTTCCTCCAATTCTCCATTTAAGAAAGCTGTTTTAACATCCATTTGATGGATTTCAAGACCATACACCGTCGCTAGTGCCACTAACACACTAATAGATGTTATCCTTGTTACTGGTGAGTAAGTGTCAAAGTAATCAAGGCCTTCCTTTTATCTATAACCTTTGACAACAAGTCTTGCCTTATATTTGTCAATAGTGCCATCAACTTTAATTTTTTGTTTAAAGATCCATTTCGAACCTAAAGACTTATTTCCTGTAGGAAGATCAACCAATTCCCATGTATGGTTATCCAAAATTGATTGAATCTCACTATTGACTGCCTCTTTCCAAAATGCTGAATCAGAAGACGACATAGCTGCTTTAAAAGTTTGAGGCTCATTTTCAAGCAAGAATGTCACAAAATCTAGTCCAAAGGAAGTAGATGTTCTTTGACGTTTGCTACACCTTGGATCTTCTATACTTAGAGTATTTTACTTTGGTTCTTCCCGAGGTCCTTTAGGTCTTTCACTTAGCGAATCGCTTTTAATTTTATATGGATATATGCTTTCAAAGAATTCAACATTAGCTGATTCCATTACCGTATTAACATGAGTCTCGGGATTATCAGATTTATGAATCAAAAACCGACATGCTTTACTATTTGTAGCATATCCAATGAAAGCGTAATCTACTATTTTTGGTCCAATTTTAACCCCTTATTAATAAATAATTCATTATTTCTTTTAATGTCCAATTTTTTCTTTCTGCAATTCCATTGGATTGAGGTGTGTAAGGTGTAGTAGTTTGATGGATAATTCCATATTCCGAACATATTTCTGCAAACGGATATTCATATTCTCCACCTCTATCACTTCTAATCATTTTGACTTTTTATTCAATTGAGTTTCTACATCATTCTTGTATTTCTTAAATGCTTCAATTGCTTCATCCTTACTATTAAGCAAATAAACATAACAATATCTAGTGCAATCATCAATAAAAGTAATAAAATATTTTTTTCCATCTCGAGATGGTATCGACTTCATATCACAAATGTCAGTATGAATTAAGTCTAAAGGATTCGAATTCCTTTCAGCATAAACATGTCGAGTGTCTCCAGAGTCAATCCACCACTCCTTCGGATTTCTAACTAGGTTGCATTCCAAAAGCATTGCGCAAAGATCATCAATATTACCATTCTTCTCCACTATGTTGGCTTGTCCCTTCTTATTATCCTTTTTCGGGAGACAACAATCAGGGCTTTGTGATCAACTTTTCCACAATTGTAGCAGCTGCCCTTGAATTTCTTTTTGTTCTGCTCCTAAGTTTGTCCAGAAGACCTCTTCCTTTTCTTACTTTTTGGAGCAGTCTCCTTAATGATATTAGCTCCCATGATCGTTGAATTTCCACGAGACTTCTTCTCGGCTGTTTTATTGTCTTCCTCGATCTTTAGACGTATCACAAGATCTTCTAACTTTATTTCTTTGCGTTTGAGCTTAAGATAGTTCTTAAAATCTCTTCACGAAGGAGGAAATTTTTCAATCATAGCAGCCACTTGAAATGCTTCATTCACGACCATATCTTCAGCAATAAGGTCATGAAAAATACGTTGAAACTCCTGAACTTGGGCTCCCACAGTTTTGCTGTCTATCATTTTATAGTCTAGAAACTTCGCAACCACGAACTTCTTCAAGCAAGCATCTTTTGTCTTATACTTCTTCTCAAGTGCGTCCCATAATTCTTTCAAAGTATTCATTGCACTGTACACATTGTACAAGTTATCCTCTAAAGCACTTAAGATATATCCTTTGCAAAGAAAATCTACCTGCTTTCACGCCTCAACAACCATGAACTTTTCATTGTCCGACATGTCCGCAGCAGGCACTGGAGACTCTTCACTAGTGAATTTCTGCATACCAAGTGTGGTAAGCCAGAAGAACACCCTTTGCTGTCATCCTTTGAAGTTGGTTCCAAAAAAATTTCCCAGTTTCTCGGCCGGAGGAACAGCAGTGCGGTTTGACGAGGCTATCGTTGTTGCACCAACAATCGCAGAAGGATTTCCGTTATCATTTGCCATTTCTTACTGTCAACCACAAAAAAGATCAATTAATGGCAAAACCAGAACAATAAATAATATGTAATCAATAAACAATACGTAATAAAAATAACTGAAGTTTTTATATACTGTTTTACAAAAAAATGATGAATTTTTTATGTTCTTCAAATCATTTTCTGAATTTCAATTCTCTGAAGAAGTTTTTATATCTTCAAATTAGAATAGTAAAATTCAGACAGAATACTGAATATAATAAATATAATTTTCTTAAGATTGTTATTAATATGTATTGCTATAAATAAATAAAACAGTAATCTTTCTGAAAACAGAAACAGAAAGTTAGTAGAAATAAATTCTGAAAAAAGTATTTAAAGTTCAAAATAAATTTTGAAACATTATAGGAACAAATCAAGCACACTGAATACACAGTGTGTTATTAAAAAAATTATTTCCCTCAAGTACCCGAGGTTCTGGAATATATCCTCCCAGGATAGAACGATTTAACTTACCGGTGTATTAGTACCAAAAGCGTCGATGAACAACAAACCACTCGAAAGCTACAAAATACACTGGAATTTTTTTGCAGAAGAAGAAAATTATCAGAAAATTTTGTAAGTAAATATTCTGGGATTAGAAGGTATTTTTTCTGAAAAAGGTTTGCAGCCTTTCAGAACAGCATTGCTGTTGGAACAGGTTTGAGACTGTTTCAGAACAACCATAGCTGGTGGAATTTAAAATAATCCAGGAAAGAAAACGGGCCAAACCGGACCGGGTTATTCCGGATTGATATTTAGTTAATTAATTTAATTAAATATTTAAAAAGAAGCCGAAGCCAAGCGACGACGGCGGCGCGAGGCTTTCCTTCTTCTTAGCTCTTTAAGAGCTAAAAGATGAGCTTCTCTATATATACACAAAGTTTTTCTTTCCTTCTACCAATGAGGGACAAAGTGCATTCGTAAAATGAACTCATTCAAACTTTCACTTTCCTCCATTTCTTTTCCCACCATTTTTCATTCACACCTCTATGGCTGGGGGACCTAGAGAGAGTTAATGCTAGGCTGCTATAGCCTTCTGGAGTAATTTTTCCGGCGAGATTACAGATTAAATGACAAAATATGTCTCTTTCATAATATATTTAATTGACATTTCTAAAACACAAGAATACAGCTCTTGGAAAGTCAAAATTTTGGTACCTTTGTTGGAGGAGACTTCTTCCCTGTACTGAATACAAAAGAATAAAGCAGAAATTTTAAAAAAGGGTTTGAAGATTTCAAATACAATCCTTAATAACACGCTCATATATACTAAAAAAGTTATTGATGTAATAAAGAGCAAGTTTTTAAGAGAGTATAAATTTAATATTTATTAGAGCTCTGTAATAATGACCTATTATGAAATCATTTTGTTATGCAAATGATTTATTTGTATTAAAGAAAGGTTAATCATAAGTGATATTTTTTAGAACATTAATTTTGAGGAATTATAAATGGCCTTAAAAGCTGCAGAGGTTCCATGCATGGTTTAATGAGAAAAAATTAGGGAGAATCAATCATCGCAAAATTTATTTTGAAATATTTGGTTTCCACTTTTAATTTTGAAATTGTGAAGTCTTTAAGTAGTTTACCTCTGAAATAAACGTTACATTTATATCTAAATATTGACAAAATGGCATAAACCTAGTCTTATGATAGCATGAAGGTGCATGCTAGTGCTGTAATTAGTTAGCGTAACTTAATTGGATAAATCATACTAATCACTACATATTTGATTGAACTGAAACTTTTAAAATATGTTATAAAAGATATGTGACTGTGATAATAGTTGTACAAAACTGTTCAAGGATACATTCATTAGGTTGCTAAAAATGAAAGTTGTACAAAAGAAAATTCACTCTTATAAAAAGATCAATTTATGAAAAGATATATATTATAAGTTCTAACTCAAGATTCTTTAACAAAGAAAATTACAGTAGTAATATAGTTGTAAAATCTGGCCTCAAAACTCAAAAGTGAAGCATTTGTATGTACCTTAATATATTTTCTTCAAAATTAAGTACCTTAAATGACAATGCTATTCTGGGTAACAGCTCATGACTTATACATCATTTTGGATGAGAGCATGAATAGATAATACATAAATAATTAAGTCTTTAATCAAGCAGGTAAGATAAAGAAAGGCGGGCCAGAATTTCAAATTTATGGGTTTGGGATTCTAATCGTTTTAAGTTACTGTGTTCTAAATTAATGATTTTTATATATCCAATGAATTTTTTAAGACAAATACATTGTTCGAATCAAAGCTACTGCATTTAGCCGAACCCGCTTAAAGCACTCTAGTTCCGCCCCCGAAGATAAAGAGCACATAGCAGTTTAAAGTAATACTACTATTGGTTTTCTATAAAAGAAAGAGAAAAAGAAAGTAAACTGACATTGAAAAAAAAAACGATATTTATGTATAACTTAAACCTATTGAAACACATATCGGCGCGCTACTATAAATGATGTACGAAGTGAATGTTCAACGTAGCCTTTAAGATGATAGCACGGTATTAATTTCTCGCCATACACACATACAACAGAAGAGAAGAAAGGATATGAAGAAGTAGTACAATTAAAGATGTTGGCCAGAAACTGCACCAAACTCTAGATTCCTCTATTGCCTCCTAAAACCTAACAGTAAATTAGGACTTGGAATATTAATAGCCTACATGAGCTTATATAATGAATGTAGCTACTAGCCTACTATTACTTCTAAAATTTATTTGCATCGGCTATTTACATTAAATTATATTAATTTATCTCAGTTAATTGAATTAATAAAATGAAATATCTAATAATTAGTTATGGTTTAGTGAAAGAAAGCATATATTATGCATTTATTAGTCTGGTGTAAACATCCAATGCAGGTAAACTTTACGCTGCTATTACGACTTCCTATCTGACATATCATAGGTCGGCAACAAATATTTAGTTATTATAGCTACTGCATCGAATATATATCTCGTGTTGTCTACTTCATTTCTCCCTTTCAGTTGCCCCTTCAACCCCTCTCCTCTATGCCCATCCCCACATCTCCCAAAAAAAAAAAAGAAGTTTCTAATGTTTTTGGTGCTTGATTTGAAATTAGTATCACTGTTATTGCTAATATTTATCTTGAGGATTTGGACTTGATATTTCTTGGTTCGGTTTAAATCTTCCAATGAATTAGATCTATTAAAACTGTAAAAGACTTTTGCTTTTGAGTCCAAAACTTAAAGCTCCTATTTCTAACACATTCTCTCTTTCTGCTATTCAAGTATCAGTGTGACTCCTTGTGCATGAGGGGGTGGTGAGGAGACAATTAAATGCCACTTATGAAATTTGTTTTTCTTATTTTTCTAATATTTAAGGAATTTATTTTCCTAGAAAAGTGGTTTATCAAAACATTTTGACCAACCAAATATGAAAAATTGGACTGAAAACATATTTTCCTCCATATTAAACGCATCCTAAGTGATAGTTTAAGCAATTGAAAAAAAAAAGGAAAACGACTAATTGCAAATTTCTCTTCTCTTATGTTTTTGATGGAAAATAGTCAGAAAGCTGTTTCCAAATATATGCTAGTTGTTTTACAGGACTAAATTTTCTGCTTAATTAAAACCAAAATTGTCTGACATCTAAAAACGAATCGGATTGGATTTAAAGCTAAAGACACCCTTAAGGTTCGTCATCCGCACCATCTTTGTTCTAATTTATGTGACGCTCTTTCCTTTTTGGTAAATTCTAACTCCCAAAAAAAATGTATTAGGACTCTAAGAATTTATCTCATATTTGAAGTTATCTCATATATGTGATGGACTCTTAATACTTATCTTTATAAGTGATATACTATCGTTATGTATGTATCCATATCATATAAATACAAGTAATAGTGGCTCTCTAATCACTAACCATTTAATGAAATCTATCATGGTATCAGATTAGCCAGCAAAATCCTCTTTCATTCCTTCTTCTAAGCAGTCATGGAACTCATCATTCTCCATAATCAACACCGTTGGAATTTTCTTCTAAACTTTCCCCTCAAATCCAGTACTTTCCCCACTCCATTTTTCTTTACTATGGCATCATCTTGGCCCTATACTTCTATTCCTATATCCAATCCTGGTAACACTATTCCATCCTCAAGCCTTACTGTTGCTTTCTCACCTCCCCCTTTATTGTTTCCTCCTCTTATGTCATCCAGAGGCGGATCTAGAAATTTGGGACGATGGGTGCACCATTACTCTCAAGATTAAAATTTAGTTTGATAATATAAAATTTCACAATCACAACAATTTACCGAGCAAAAAAATAATTAGTTTCATTATCACAAAAACAAATATTATCAATTTACAATTGTACTCGACGAGTTTTCATACTTTGAAAACGATCAATAATAGCATCATTACTTACAGTTGCAAATACCTTACGCTCTATATTGCAAACTAAACAACCATTCAAAAACTCTTCACTAATGCTATTACGTAGATCACTTTTTATGAGCTTCATTGAGGAGAATGCCCTTTCCACACTTGCAGTAGCAACAGGTAGAATCAAAGTCAACTTCACAAGTAAATAAATATGACACCAAGTTTGATCCAATTTAGTCTCTGCCATCACTATAGCAAGATCCTTCATTCCCTTCAAGTTGATAAATTTGCTATGAGGCA
>MU762639.1:23838-45283 GCA_026770625.1 Nicotiana glauca
ATCATATACATATTTTAGCCGAGGGACCATGGGTTCACGTGAACCACGGCTTATACAGTAAATCCGCCTCTGATGTCATCACTTTCTTCCACGACCTCATCAGTACCAAGCAATTTCTCTGCTCGTAGCTTGTTGCCATGGGCAACTGCTGCTATTATGCCACCTATATTTCTATGTGCTGGTTCGCTGGACTTAACTACTGCCTTAAGTTTTCACTCTGTTACTGCACTAACATCGCCTAATGTCACCAACTTGGTAACAATTAAGTTACAATCTGTTGAAGATTATCTCACATGGCGTACTCAGTTCACTTCCCTTCTCATATCTCATGATTTGCTTGGTTTTGTTGATGGTTCTATCCCTACTCCACCACCGCTTCTTTGCGACGCTACTGGTTCGCAACAACCGAATCCAAGCTATCGCTCATGGGTTCGAATCCAAGCATTCGTTCTTGGATCTTTGCGACCTTGTCACGTGAAGTTCTTGTCAACGTCCATCTTTTACCATCTTCCCGTGATATTTGGCTTTCCTTATACCTTAGATATATGGATGCTAGCCAAGCTAAAGCAATAAAACTTAAGAGACAACTCACTACTTTGAAGAAGACGGCATCTACGTCAATTGATCAATATTTGAGAGAGGCAAAACAATTGGCTGATTCACTTGCAACTATAAATTCTCCAGTTTCCTCCCGGGATTTCATTGATCATGTATTTCTTGGATTAGGAAAAGAATACGATACGCTGGTTGGTATCCTCACTCACTTCCCTGGACATCTATCACTTGAATATTTGCGTTCTAAGCTCCTTGTGCATGAACAATGGTTGCAACACTTTCAAGAATCTGATTCTATCATCTCTCATCATGCATTCGCTACCCAGAGTGTTCAATCAAACTCTTCTAATATTTCCAGCGATGCAGCACCTTTTTCAAGCAATCATGGATGGGGAAGATCCTCGTCTTTTTGAGGTCGAGGTCGAGGTCGTGGTGGAAGGGGCCGTGGTTTCTCTGGTTGAGGTTCCTCACAACAGGCTACTCCAAATAATCTTGCTCGCAATGGTCCTATTGGTCAGCGTCCGTCAGGTATTGGTGGTGCTTCTCCCACTCTTTTGAATTCACAATCTGGCAGTACATTCTCACCATCCAGTGGGATCTTAGGTCCCTCACCTCACCCATTGCTTGTCAAATTTGTGGGCATCCTGGTCACACTGCCTTACAATGTCAAAATCGATTCAATCACGCTTTCGTTGCTAATGATATTCCAAAGTCTTTTGCTACCATGTCTGTTGGTGAATCAAATGATGCTACTTAGTATTTTGATATTGTCGCGTCCGCTCACATGACTCCATCTAAAGGTAATTTTATACAAAAGAACTCTTACATTGGCTCTGACCGTGTTTTAGTAGGAAATGGTACATTGCTTAACATTGAAAGTATTGGCCATGCTCAGTTGCCTGATTCCTCTACACTTACAGTCTATATTTCATGTTCCTCAACTTCGCCATAATTTGATTTCTGTTAAAACTTTATTTGGGATAATAATTGTAAAGTTGACTTTGATGATTCTTCTGTTTGTGTGAAGGACAAGGTAACAGGGCAACCCTTCCTTCAAGATTCTAGTAAATGTGATGTTTATCCATTATCGTCCTCGTTTGTGACTTCTTCTCCTTAAGCATTTGTTGCTCTACGTAAATCCAGAGACATCTGGCATCGTCGTTTAGGTCATAGGGGTAGTCGTGTTTTGTCAAGTCTTAGGAACCATAATCTTATTACGCTACTAAATTTCTTTAGTAATAATTGTATTTCGTGCAAGTTAGGAAAGTCTCAATGTTTGTCCTTTTATTTAGTTGCTCACCGTAGTTCTTTTCCTTTAGATATTATTCATTCTTATGTTTGGCAATCGCCTGTTTTATCAAACTTGGGTTTTCGATATTATGTTATATTTGTTGATGATTTTTTTTCGATTTACATGGCTTTATCCTATGATGAGAAAATCATAAGTTTTTCAACACTTTTGTGCATTTCAAAAACTCGTGGAGAACACTTTTAACACTAAAATTAAAACTTTTCAAAGTAATAGAGGTGGTGAAATTGATAATAAGGCTATGCTTCAATACTTTTCTAACTCGGGTATTTCTTTTCGTAAATCATGCCCAGATACTCCTCAACAAATGGGGTGGTTGAACAAAAAAATCGCCGCATAATTAAAATAGTGCGTACCATCCTTACAGATGCTCATTTGCCATCTCAATTTTGGGTTGATGCTGCTTTTTACGCTATTTATACTATTAATAGATTGCCTAGTCCCATTTTAATAGGACTTTCTCCATTTGAAAAGTTTTTTCATACACCCCCTGACTACAGTTTTCTTCGAATTTTTGGTTGTGAATATTTTCCAAATATATCTTCTCAAGTTTCTCATAAGCGTCAACCACGTTCTATCCAATGCATTTTCGTAGGTTATGCTTCTAATTATAAAGGATATCGTTGCCTAGATCCTACATATGGTCATGTTTATGTCAGTCGCCATGTTGTCTTTCATGAATTAGTTTTTCCATATCCTAAACTATCTCGTTCCTAGACTGTCCCTTCATCCAATAGCTCTTCTGAGATTCTTGTAGTTACTGCTCCTTTATCCCCTTTGCAGCCTGATACCCAATCTAAGTCAAGTATGTCTCCTTCTACGTCGTCTTCTCCACCTCCCTCTAGTGTTTCTTCCCCGTGCTCTACATCCAGCTCTACCGATCACATGTCCATCACTGCTTCTCCTACCGAGTGTTGCTCTAATGTTCTCTCGTCTTCTACACCTACCTCACTGCCAACGAGCACTGCTTCTCCTCCTACTTCTATGCCTCCTGCTCATTCAATGCACACTCGCTCCAAGTCTGGTATTTCGAAACCAAAATAAATATTTTCTTTGAATATTATTGTTCAAAAAATTGAACCCTCTTGTTTTTCTCAGGCAGTAAAAAGTCCAAAGTGGCAGTAGGCCATGACAGATGAGTTTAATGCACTTTTAGCAAATAATACTTGGGTTCTTGTTCTTTTTCAACCTCACACGAACTTAGTTGAATGTAAATGGGTTTATCGTATTAAATATAATTCAGATGGGTCAGTTGAGTGATACAAGGCACGACTTGTAGCACAGGGATTTCATCAACAACCTGGTATTGATTATCATGAAACATTTAATCCTGTTATTCGTGCTACCACTATTCGTAGTGTCCTCTGTCTTGTCGTTTCTTTTTCCGGGCCTATTCGTCAACTTGATGTTAAAAATGCTTTTCTGCATGGTGTTCTTAATGAGGAAGTCTTTATGAAATAACTTTCAGGTGTTACTCATCCTGATTATCCTCGTCATGTTTGTAAGCTAACCAAAACGCTCGATGGTTTGAAGCTGGCACCACGTGCTTGGTTTCATCGCTTTAGTTCATTTCTCATGGCTCATGATTTTATTTGCAGCAAATCAGATACATCCATGTTCATTCCTTGTTCATCGTCTGGTATTCTTATTTTATTACTTTATCTTAATGACATTATTCTTACTGGTAGTCATTCTTCGCTTCTTGAACAGTTCATTAGTCGTCTCTCTAGACAATTTTCCATGGAAGACTTAGGTGATATTCATTACTTTCTTGGTGTTCAGGCAGTTCGTTCTTCTAATGTTCTTCATCTGTCACAACAAAAATATATTTTTGATTTGCTTCTTAAATTCCACATGCATACATGCAAACCGGTCCGCACCCCTATTGTTTCTCGCACTTCTCTTTCTATTATGGATGGTGAGTTCTTTCAGATCCTAGTAAATATAGGAGTATGGTTGGCGCTCTTCAATACTTAACAATGACTCGCCCAGATATTTCCTATGTTGTTAACATTGTTTCACAATTTATGCATGCTCCACGTACTACTCATCTGCATTGTGTGAAGTGCATTTTCAGGTATTTACAGGGTACCATCATATATGGATTGTTCTTACGTGCCTCCTCATCCACCTCTTTTATATTATCCTATTCGGATGTTGATTGGGCTGGTTGTCTTGATCGTCGATGCTCTACCACAGGGTTTTCGGTATTTTTAGGCATTAGTCTTATCTCATGGCGTGCAAAGAAGCAACCAACAGTCTCTAAATCTTCTATAGAGGCTGAGTACAGAGCTATCGCCTCTACTATGGCTAAGACATCTTGGATTTGCAATATTCTTCATGGCATCGGGCTCTATCTTCGTAACCCACCTCATGTTCTTTGTGATAATGTGAGCTCTATATATATGTCTCGTAACCCTGTGTTTCATGACCGCTCCAAACACATTGATGTTGATTTTCATTATGTTCGTGAAAAAGTTGCTCAAGGGGATCTTGATGTTCGATATGTGTCAACTCGGTTATAATTTGTAGATATTTTCACAAAGGGTTTACCATCATCTTAGTTCAGCTTCTAAAGTGACAATCTGTCCGTCATGTCTGCCAGTCCAGATTGAGGGGGCGTATTAGGACTTTAAGAATTTATCTCATATTTGTAGTTATCCCGTATATGTGATGGACTCTTAATACTTATCTTTGTAGGCGATATACTTATCGTTATGTATGTATCCATATCATATAAATACAAGTAATAGTGGCTCTCTAATCACTGAGCCATATAATGAAATCTATTAGAATGTACCTTTACTTATATAGAGATCACCTTTTTTTATATAAATTTATTTATCTTTAAAATTCCTACTTTGCGCCTTACTGCCCTTTGCATTAGTTTGCAATCATACAAAAATCTATAATCATTTTAGGTCATAAGGTTCAATTGTCTTTCTTTCTTTTTTAAATGATGTGTCTATTCAAACAACATAAATTAAGATTGAGGGATTGAAAAATCGAAATTTATTAGTACTCCTTCCGGTCCATAATAAATGACTTTTTAGCCTTTGACACCCTCCTTTAGAATGTACGAACTTCTAGAGAAAAATGATGTATTTATTAAATTATCTTTAATTAATTGCTATATTGACATATTGAGATATGTAAATAAGGGCAAATTTTGAAAAAATAAATTTAATTTTTTCTTGATTATGTAAAAGAATACTTATTTTGGACGAAAATAAAAAGGCCAAAAAGTTACTTAGTATGATATGTTCAAATCAAAATGAATTAACTCCATAGCGTCGAATTTCCACTACACATTTAATTAGGGGTGTACATTGACCGGGTTGGTTCGGTTTTTATCAAAACCAAACCAAACCAATTATATCGGTTTAGATTAGTTCGATTTTGTCGGGTTTTTCAAGTTTTCGGATTTTTTTGTTACATGAATATTATTTCAATCTTACGTTATTAAAATTATAGATAAAACTTTGATAAATGAATATATGTTTAGTAAATATGAAAAAAATTGACAAACATATGATCTATTAAAATATTCTAGTAAGAGAATTTTTTTAGTAACATATGATAGTTATTTTCTTAGTCGTCTAACAATAATTTTTCGTTAATTTACGCTTTCAAGGTTAATACATGAGAGGATCCCAAATATTTCTACATTTTCTAAAGAAACATCACTACAAAGTCTTAAAAATATAAATAAAATTTATATATTTATATGTCGATTTGGTTCGGATTTTTTTACTCAATACCAAACCAAGTCAAACCAAACCTAGTCGGGTTTTTTAATCGGTTTGGTTTGGTTTTTCGATTTGGTACGGTTTTCCGTTTCGGTTTGAACACCCCTACATTTAATCATCCACTCTTAGAAGAAGAATTGCTAGCTGTTGCTTATCTATCTTTCACCAAATTAAATTAATACTTCCCATCTCGCGTTGCAAATGTACTGTGCTTCATAAGCACCACATTTACTATGACTAGCTCTTGCAATTTGTTTCCAATTTTTCATTTAATTTTCTTGGTGGAGGGGGTGGGGTTGTTTACAGGGTCTATTAATATATGGAAAAAGTTTGAGCCTTTTTTTTTTTTTTTAACGAGGAGAAATGAAAAACGAAAGTAGGAACTGTAACTGAAAAGACAATAGCCAAAAGCTTTCAATAGATAGCAGCAGTAGAGGAGATCAAAGCTAAGAGATATAAATTAGATCAAGATGAATAATTAGAACTATCTGAATGACGGGATAATCGTCCAATCCGAACTAAAGCCTTCGAACACTAGCAATACGAAACATTACTGTCATGATCCGGAATTCCCACCATAAGGATCGTGATGACGTCTAACATTACACTTGCTAGGCAAGCCAACGTTAGAGGTTTAACAAGCCACATCCTTTACTTTTCAGTGATGATCAATAAACAAGCTAAAACCAGTAAAAGTAAATGCGGAAGTAAGTAAATAGCCTCTTTGTTAATATACCATTACCAATACTACTACTATTACTATCCAGAATCCGATGTCACAATTCACAAACACACTAAAATTTGCTACAAACGTCTGTTCGAAAGAAGATACAACTGTTTATGAAGGGAAATAAAAACAGTCAATGTAGGAGCATAGAAGGGGACGCCAGGGCCTGCGAACGCCAGTAGGACTACCTTGGGTCTCCTAGTTGTAAAATCTGCAACCAACCTCTCGATCAACCACTACCTTCTCCAAAATCTGCACAGAAAGTGCAGAGTGCAGTATCAGTATAATCGTTCCCATGTACTGGCAAGTGCCGAGTCTAACCTCAGCAAGGTAGAGACAATGCTACGGCAGGGCATTTACAATATAATCTATATACAGTGTATAATAAAAGCAAAAAGAAGGAGAGGATTAAATAAAGCAGTAACTTGCAAGGAATGAATACAATTCTCGAAACATATCATCAATGCTCTGCTATAACCAATCCTTAAGTACAGTTTAAGACTACCGTTCAGCTAACCCAGTCTAAGGAAAACATAAGCATAAAGATTGTTGCAGCGTGCGACCCGATCCCACCATATCACAATAGCCCACAAGCACTGTTCACCCTTATCTCACCACAATCAACCCTTATTACACCTGTTGCGGCGTGCAATCCGATCCCACCGCATCACAATAATCACAATCACAGTTCACTCTTATCTCACCAAAATCTACCCTAATTATACTTGTTGCGGCGCATAACCCGATCTTACCATATCAGTATCATTTACTCAGTAAGTACAAAAATTACACATTTCACATCACATAACTCTTCACAAGGTTCAACTTCAAACCAAAGTATTTAGAAAGATTATACACTACGAGACTTTACACAAGTAATACTACTCAGCGAGACCAATTCATAATACACCTTGAAAGTACCAATAACCAGCTCAAACAATAATAGGCGACAACTGTAAGCACGTGATTTTTTCCCTATATGAATTACTCATACAGAATCCCAAGAAAATAGATTTTCTTAATTATTTTCCGTTTTTAAGAATTTTTGTAGAATTTTATTTATTTGTTTGTATTTTATGCATGTTTAAGTTTTATTTAAATTATGAAAAAATACCAAAATATCATGCATTTCATTTAGGATTTATTTTCATATTTTTAGAATTTATCAGTAATTATTTGCTTTATAAAATTTGAAAATCACAAAAAATGCTTCAGTTTTTATAAAAATTTGAAAATCACAAAAATGGTTTATTTTTACATTTTTTCTTTTTATTGATTTTTTCTCTTTTAATTTAGAATTAAGTAGATTTTATAATTTTTGTAATTAGTTAATTAGTTTAATTTCACATTTTTAAATAACCTAGGATTTTAATTTTAGGATTTTTTTAATTAAAGAAAAGATAAAAAAAAGATTTTGAAGAAAAGATTTAATTGGATTGAACCAGTTCTTGTACCCAAATTAGGCCCAAATTTTCCTACCTAGACCAAATACACTTGAACATATTAGCCCAAAATCCACACCCTTCCAATTAAAACCTAAACTTAGACCTAAAAAAGATTAAAAAAATCTGATGGAGAGACCCTTCTCCTTGAGCTGAGCGCAGCTTTTATCTTTCTTCTCGATTCTCTCCTCACACTCACATCTTCTTTTCACTCACACACACCTTCACTCACAGTAAAGTAGCTAAAAAATAAATTTCTGAATTCAAGGAATTGAATCTCATATCTGAAAAATAGATAAAAAACTCCCAAAAGTAGAGATGGAATCCATAAAAAAAGAAAAGATTTATAGCTGGTTTTGAATTCATTTGATTGCTACATATTTCGGGGCCTTCGAAAGCTGTTTTGAGTTGAAGAAGCTGATCGATTTTTGATGTTCTTCCTTCTGCCGTTGATTGTTGCTATTCTGTGATTTCTACCGGATTCATGGCTTAGCTCCAGCCTTTTTTTTCAACCTTATTGAGCATTTTTTGTTCGTTTTGGTCCAACAGTGAGGTAAACACATAAAACTCTTGATGTATTTGAACATTCTTCAATGAAAATGAGTTGTTGATCTATTCGAGGTCCGTATGATGTTTGTTTTGCTCATATTTTTGTGTTAAAACTGTCTCCTTAGTGCTGAATATGATTATGACTTGAAGCTATAACTCATAGATGTTAATTTGAGCTTTTAAAATTCATTGTGTGTTGATTTGATTAACAATTGAAATGCTTACTTTAGGATTAAATCCGAAATGTTGCTATACATTATTCGGCTTGTGTGATAATCTCCTTGATTTGGTTTAATTCAGTTTATATTCTCTCAAAGTTTGCAAATTAGAAATTATGTCGATTTTCAAATTTACCGAAAATGATAATTGATGTGAAAAGCTTCCACACTAGCGTGCTTCAGTTCTTAATTTCTAGTCCATTCTGTGATTCATGCTATGGATGGTTGCAACATCTCTGACATAGTCATCTTATCAATTATATTGCAGACATAGAAACTCTAGAATTGGAGTAGAACCATACTGCTGTGTGCGCTAAACACCAGGTATTAACAGGACAAGGGTGACCCGAACAAATCTGATGTTCTGTTGGATAAAAATAAAAGAGGAAACAAGCAAATTCAATTGTAAAATTTGATTAGTGTGTAGCTTGATTTTGTCGATGCATCTTTTTATGTAGCTAGTTCTTTTCCTATGTCTTTACTCTACTGCTTCGTCATATGATTTAGTTAAATTGATGCAACTTATTATTTTTATTGAGCAAATATCAGATTAGGCCCAATAATTAGTGGAGGTAGGCCATATTAGATAACGCAAATAGCTTATGGCCCTCCAAATTTTAGTTTGAGTTTTTCTTTAAAAATTGGAATTGAGGTGCGCCGCGCCAAATAAAATCTCAAATGCGTGGCCCTCACTTAATTATTTCTTTTAAAATCCTTAGAATTCGAGGTGCGCCATTTAGTAAATTTTTATGGCCCTCGCAAAGTTAAAAGCAAGTAATTGCTTTAGGCGCGTTATTTTAATAATATTACTTTCCTAAACTCGGGTATACGTTTCATGTAACCCAAATCCAAATCTTAATAACGTGAATTAAAATGTGTTTCGGATTACGGGTGCATTTCATGTGGCACGATCCAATGACATATTTTAAATGACGCTAAATCTTCTTTAAAACTATCAAAAGCGGTTAATAAGTTTTAAATGGCATCATAGGTTAAAACATGTATTAAAGTCAGATAACAAGCCAATTATGATAGTTTAAGCGACCGTGCAAGAAGTACAAAATCCGGGGTGCCTAACACCTTCCTTCGGGTTAATAGAATTCCTTATTCAGAATTTCTAGTTCGCAGACTTCAAAAGGAAAGTCGAAATATTTTCTCGATTTGGGATTCAAAATAAACCGGTGACTTGGGACACCAAATAAACTATCCCAAGTGGCGACTCTGAATAAAATTGAATGAATAATCCCATTGCGAATAATGTCACTTAAAGTGAAAAACCTCCCTTATATACTACCCTTTGGGGTGCTGTGTAAAAAAGGAGGTGTTACAGCTCTGGCGACTCTGCTGGGGACACAAACCTAGAATTTCGGTTCAGGGTTTAAGAATTCGAACTTAGAATAGCTGTTATGATTGGCTTTATCTGTTATCTGATTTTCCTACATGTTTGAGCATAATGTGCTAAATGTTTTACCGCTTTGATATTTTGTGAATTGTATATATAAACTCCTACGAAACCCTTCCTCTCTCTGAGTCTTCTAAATCATGATGAAGGGTGAACTTTGTGTGACTTCTCTTCTGTCTAGAGTCCTATCCCATTTTAGAACGAGGTTCGGACAAATTGCAAAGCCGGTGAACCTTCTGTATTCCCGGTATGCTGCCCCCCCTCCCGGCTCGAGTTGTCCGCTCGCGTAAGCCAGGTCTAGAAGAATAAACTCAGACTTTAAACCTAGTATAACAAAGCCTCATGCCAGATCCCTAGTAGGAACGTTTGTATGCATCACGTGCATTTGACTTAGAGGACTCAACACTGGGGTTGGGTCGGTCTACGACAGGTGTACCCAAATTAAAATACTGTCCTGATGCATCTTAAGTACTACTTGCGCATTTGTTTGATTCGGCTTGCATGCTGACCGGCTTCTAGAATAGGAAAAGAAAATCAGAAAAAAAAGAATGAGGTAGATATTTAAAAAATTCTGAAAAAAGAAAAGTCATTTCAAAATGTGCCAAAATTTTCAAGTGTCATGGTTTCCCCTATTCCGTCAAAACTGACTGAACTACGCTGGTTTGATTGTCACCGAATGTGAGATACGTAAGCAAATCTCATTGGTTCCGACCCCAATTTTTAAAAAATCCAAAAATATTTTCCTTTAATTCCTTCTTTAAAAATCTTTCCTTAGGAAATTAAAAAAAAAGAAAGTAAAAGTAGTTTTTAAATTAAAAAAAAATATTTCCTTATTTCTAATGTCTTTCATGCAAAAAAAGAAAAATTAATAAAAATCAAATCCAAAATATGGATTTCCTTAATTCTGAAGTATTTTTCCAAAAAACAAAAATTCAAAAAAAAAAAAAATCAGAAACAAAAATCCAAAAAAAAAATTCCTTAGATGTCTTTCATTTGTATATGTCAATAAAAAATTTTGAAAAAAAATAAAAATTGATGTCCAAAAATATTTTTACTTTTCTTTAGAAGTACTTTTATAAATAAATAAAATCTCAAAAATTCAAAATATTTTTCTTAAAAAGTCCCTCTTTCGAAAATTAAGAGGTTACATCCAAAATTCAAAAATATTTTCTTTCTTCCTTAAAAAAGAGAAAACAAATAAAAAATTCAACTAAAAATATTTTCTTGTTACCTTTAAAATTTCAAAAGTTCCAATCAAAAGAAAATGAATTTTTAGAAGTCTTTATTTCAAAAATAAAATCAAAATCAAAATCAAAAATAAAAAAAAAATCCCTTTCTTCTTTTAAACCATTTTTCAGAAAATTCCAAAAAAAAAAAAAACAATTTCAAAAATATTTTCCTCCTTCCTTCAAAATCTTTTTTTTATAACAAAACAAAAAAAATCAAAAAAAAAATATTTCCTTTCTTCTTTTAAAGCATTTCTTTCAAAAAAAAAATTCAAAAAAAAAGTTGGTTTATTTACTCTATTCCTAATCTTCCCGAACTACGCAAGGTCTGATTTATGCGGGGTCATGATACGTAGGCAATCCCCATCGGATTCGATCATAGCCATAAAATAAATTGAGTGAAAAATAAACTGAAGAAAAAGAGAAAAAAAATAGAGAAAAAGAAAAGAAAAGAAAAAGAGTGCCAAAAATAAAAGAGCGGCAAAAACAAAATTGAAAAAAAATCATGAGTGATTAGAGAGAAACAAAAATGAAGAAAAGAGGTGCAGATTAAGAGAAAAAAGAGGGGTTTGTTAAGGCCGGGATGAAACATGCAACCGTTCAAACATACGGTACAAGTGTTTAACTGTTAGGTGCGTTGCATCCCAACGTGCGATTTCCTATATGTTAAATGTCCCAAAACTAATAAGTTTGTTGTGTGAGCAAATTAGTCAGGTTCTGTTCAGGTGGTTGGTTTTGTTGGTATGCGGTGATGAACGCGCAACTTTGCACGCGGCCACAACATTATGCACAAAGCCGAGCTTCACCTCCCAGAAATGCCCATCCTTACGAAGCTCCATATAATCCCCAATCAAATGTTCCCTAGTACAATCCTTGCCCGAGAGAGCCTTTTAAAAGGAATCAGTCCACCCGTATTGGTGAATCATACTTGGACTTGTTCCAAAAGCTAGTTAGGCGAAGTTTGCTGCAGGCAGTGGCCCCGAATCGGCCGAACGCCGAGTCCCCCTCGCACCGAGCTGCTGCTATATATGAATACCACTCTGGAGCCGTGGGACATAGTACATAGGACTGTTGGACCCTCAAAAGGGCAGTTGAGAATTTGATTAAAGCTGAAAGAATCATTTTTCGGGATGAAGAAGCTCCTGATGTGATGAACAATCTATTTCCTACCCACAACATCGGGCCAATGGTCGGAATGATTTGTGAAGCTAAGGAATGTGATCCGGCACTGAAGGCCATTGAATCCATGGCCGAAACTGAAGAAAAGCCAAAAAACGGTCACCAAGTCTGAAAGTTCCCCATCAGGCAGGAGTCTCGGTAGCCAATCTTGTTGTCCTTTCTTCGTTTGGATTATCTCAGGGTATGATCCGGATGTTTTATTTTATTGTCTTACTTTCCGATGTAAACCCTTCTATCTTCAAAATAAATAAATAAATCAAATAAATTGTCCAATTATGTCTCTTTTCTTAATCTTATCATTTTTCTTATTCTCGTTTCAATTCTGTTAAATGCAGATTTCAATAACATGATATGCTTGCGGACTTCATGTCCAGATCCAAAAACGCTGTCACACTTTGAAATAATGAATCAAGAGTCGAAATGCAAAGAAGATAAGTTTGAGGAAATAAAATAAAGAGTTTGAACAGCTGAAGGAATATTGGTTCTAGAATTGTAAAGTCCATACATTACAACAAGAGTACTGCCAAAAGAGTGCATTGTACTTGGGACACATCGAAGGAAATGTTTCTGAAACAACTGTCAATGCAAATGCAGTGAAAAGGTACTATGTTTGATCCTCCATATAGTTCTAATATTCTCTGGTTGGAATGACGAAGGCTTTCATTCTCGCTACCCAAACACTATCAACCCTTTGCAAACCTTTTGGGTCGGCTCCCATTATTTGATTATCCTCTTTGGAATCTGAAAGTTTTATTGAAAAATGAAATAAAAAAGAAAAGAAGAAAAAGAAAAGAAAGACACACAAAAAAGAAAGGAAGAAAAGACAAAGAAAATGAAATAAAAAAAATGAATGAAAAAAAGGAAAAAAGGAAAAAAGGAAAAAAGAATGAGAAAACAACGCAAAACAGAAGAAAAACAAAAGAAAATAAAAAAACAAAATGTCTTTTTGAACTACGTTTGACTTGATTCCGAAAGGATACGTAGGCAGCCTCTCTCCGGGGTTCAGTCACACCAAAATAAAAACTTCAAATTCCCCCAAAACTAAAACTAGGGCAGATGTTACAATAGTTCGGTGACGGTTCGCCAAAAAGGTTCCAAAGTTGTAATTCCATCCAATCTATTTTTACCCCAAATCCTGTTCAAGTCCTTCCGATTAATCAGTGAGAATGATTCAAGAATTGGAGGATAGAGTTACTTGGATTCGATGCAATCAAAATAAGAGAAATAAAATGAGAGAGTCTTAATGGTGAAAACCCACACGGGGCACGTAAGGCGATGGTAAGCAGAGAAAAATCAAAATGAGAGAGTCTTGTTAGTGAAAACCCACACAGGCACTATAAGGCGATGGTGAGAAGAGAAATGAAAAAGGTCAGCTAGTGAAAACCTGCAAAGGGCCCCATTGATCGAAAAGAAGATCCTCACAGCCATCGGCATCGTCAAAGTCCTGGCAAGGTTTCTCGAATTTTGAAGTAGAAGTTATGATGAATTTCTGAGAGTCGGGCGGTTAAAACAGATCAGGCATCCAGTCCAAAAGGCATGTCATGTTCATTGAAGTCCGATTGTACTCCAAATAATTCATTCTTTCCTTTCCCCGAAAGGGACACTTCTTGTTTTTAACTCATTCTCCATTCCCTTGTTTGTTTTCTTTGAATCCCTTTCGGTCTAACTCTATTCCGGAACTGAGACAAAGAAGGGATGGCAAGACTGATTTACAGGGCTTTTGTTTGACACGAGCTAATGTGGAAAAAGGCACCCAGCCTTGTCAAGTGCATCAAGTCGACCCCGACTAGACATGACGGCCGATACTTCAAAATCAAAACTCTCAGAAAGAGAAAATCAAATTGAAGTGCCTATAAAAAGCAAATGAAGTTGAAAAGGTTGAGTCCCACATGGTTAACCGTCTCGGTAAAGGTTTGAAAAGCCAAGGTACCCCAAATGCTCTGAAATTGAAGTTGGAAGAAAGAAGCCAGAAAAGAAAGGCCTACAAAGGCGAAATAAAGTTGGAAGAGGTTAAGTCCCACGCGACTAGCCGTTGCAGCAAAGTATGAGGAGCCAAAAGTTCCCCAATAATCTAAAGAAAAGAATAGAAAAAAAATGAAACAAAAAAAGAAAAAGAAAAAAGCAAAGGAAGTCAGAAGGGGAAGGTCTACGAAGGCAAAATAAAGTTTAGTTCCACCAACCAACCGTCATGGCAAAATCTGGAAAAAATCAGAGGTTCTCAGGGCCTGAAATGAAATTGGTCAATAGGAAACAAATAGTTGCAACTGAGATCTTCGTCAAAGAAGCTAGGCCGAGATCAAGTGATCAAAAATAATCAAGGCCACAAAACCAATCACCATTTCAAACTAACAATTGTTCTTTGTTTGAAAAAATAAAACAGGTGCAATCCAAAGCAATCGTGCAAGAAGCAGGTGCAACCAAAAAGGAAAAGAAATGTGCAGAGCTGGAAACAACTTTGCAGCAAATAATCAATCCAAACGGGAAGTTTCCTAAAAATTCTTTCCTACATTTTTACTATTAAAAAAAAGAAAGAAAAAAAATGAAATGAAAATTGAAATAAAAAAAAAGTGAAATAAAAAGAAAATCCAAAAAATTGATAGCTTAGGATTCCCAGCATCAATTTTTTACTCCTTTCTTTGCCAATATTAGGGCTCCATTCCCTAGTCGCCTTTTGCTAACATTAGGGCTCCAATCCCTGAGTTGTGCCTTTTTAGACATAGGGCTTCCATTCTCTAGTCGCCTTTTGCCAACATTAGGGCTCCAATCCCTGAGTTGTGCCTTTTTAGACATAGGGCCTCCATTCCCTAGTCGCTTTTTGCCAATATTAGGTCTCTAATCCCTGAGTTGAGCCTTTTTAGACATAGGGACTCCATTCCCTAGTCGCCTTTTGCCAACATTAGGGCTCCAATCCCTGAGTTGAGTCTTTTTAGACATAGGGCCTCCATTTCCTAGTCGCCTTTTGACCACATTAGGGCTCCAATCCCCGAGTTGAGCATTTTAGACATAGGGCCTCCATTACCTAGTCGCCTTTTGCCAACATTAGGGCTCCAATCTCTGAGTTGAGCTTTTTAGACATAGGGCCTCCATTCCCTAGTCTCCTTTTGTGCCAATATTAGAGCTCCAATCCCTGAATTGAGCTTTTTAGACATAGGGCCTCCATTCCCCAGTCACCTTTTGCCAACATTAGGGCTCCAATCCCTGAGTTGAGCCTTTTTAGACATAGGGCCTCCATTCCCCAGTCACCTTTTGCCAACATTAGGGCTCCAATCCCTGAGTTGAGCCTTTTTAGACATAGGGCCTCCATTCCCTAGTCGCTGTTGCCAATATTAGGGCTCCAATCCCTGAGTTGTGCCTTTTAGGCATACAGCCTCCATTCCCTAGTCGCCTTTTGCCAATATTAGGGTTCCAATCCCTGAGTTGTGCCTTTTAGACATAGGGCCTCCATTACCTAGTCGCCCTTTGCCAAAATTAGAGCCCCAATCCCTGAGTTGAGTTTTTAGACATAGGGCCTCCATTCCCTAGTCACCTTTTTTTTTTACCAACATTAGGGCTCCAATCCCTGAGTTGATATTTCAGATACAGGGCTCCATTCCCCAATCTATTCCTTCTAGATAGATGCAATCCTTATTTTTATTTCTTTCAAAAAATAATAGAAAAAAAAGAATAAGTTCAGACTTTTGTCACAAATAACTCACGAAATTTTCCTAGTTAAATTTGGGGCCGAAAAATTTCATTCATTTATTTGTTTTGGCATCTGAGCAGGTTTGACCCTGAGGCACGGGATTCGAGGCAGCCAAAAGAATGAGCCTCACTCCAGAATAAAGAAAAGAAGAAAAAGAACAAAAGAAGTGAATTCAAAATGCTGAAGCAGATAAAGATGCGGACTGCTCATGATATGATTGAATTCACAAGTTTCGCATGTCCCTCCTTGATCCAATGCTGAAGAGAGAACCAGCACCTACAGCTTGCGAGCATCAAGATTCAGATCGTGATCCACAGCAAAATCAGCTGAGACTCAAGATCAAGCTTCAAGAGATTTATAGAGATGAATCTTGTAACTCGTAGTTGATAGGTTTAGCTAGTTTAGCATTTGATTTTCTATTTTGGTGTAATAAGGAGCTCAGAAAGTAGAAACATCAGCAACAACAATAAAATCACGGCTTCCCGGTAGTCCCATCTACCAAAACTTCCAGAACTACACTAACCTGATTCTTTTATTATCACGGATATGTAGGCAACCTCTGAAGCAAGGTTCAGTCAGACTCTTTTCAAAAATGCTTCTCATGGAGTTTCAAATGGGCAAAAATACCTCATATTGCTCACTTTATCTTTCCCGAAAAGTCTTCATGTTTCCGAGCAAAGAGGGGCAGCTGTAAGCACGTGATTTTTGCCCTATATTAATTACTCCTACAGGGCACGGAAAACTCTTTTAATTTAGAATTAAGTAGCTTTTATAATTTTTGTAATTAGTTATATGAGCACGTGACTTTTGCCCTAAGCAAATTATTCCTAAAAAATTCGAACAAAATGATTTTTAAATTTTGTCAAATAATTGTGGCATTTTTGTGTTAATTAGTTGCATAACAATTCATAAAAAATATACAAAAATATGCATGAGTATTAGGATTTTAATTTTATAATATTTGGTATTAATACATTTTGAGAACAAATTAAAAAAAATCAAAATAGCATTTTTATGTTTTTAATTGAAAAATACCATAAAAAATAGAAATTAATTACTTTTAAAATTAGCAAAAATCAGAAAAATAGAAGAAAAGGAAAATACAAGAAAGAAATATAAAAAGAAGTAAACAAAATAAAAAAGGAAAATACAAAAAATATATAAAGGAAATAAAATACAAAATACAAGAAGAAAACACAAAATACAAATGTACATATACATTGGGCTAATAATAAGTGGCCCAAAAAATTAAATACACAATACAATTAACCCAGGCCCAAATATATTACCCGTATGCCTGCCCCTAATCCAAACGACACCGTTTAAAAATTGATCAATCTGGGCCGTTAAAATTCTTGATCAGACGGCCAGATATACAGGCCATCTTTTAAACCAAACGACGACGTTTAAGTCGTCAAATCCTGATCGTTCATTTAAATAATCCAAAGGCCAGGATTGAATCATCACTCATCCAAATGACATCGTGTAAGTGAAAATAAATCTCAGCCGTTAAATAAATCTGATCTAACGGTCCCTAATAATCCTAATGTTTTAAAATATACAAAGCGTATTATACACTTCCATTTCATACCAGTCTCTAACAAACCAAAACCCTAGCCGCCTCTTCTTCCCCCCCTTCTCTCTCAGACTCGCCGGAAATTTCACCGGCGGGAAATGTAACCTACGTCGATGATCCCACCATTAACACCACAAGAAGGCCTAGACCTCCTCTTTCATCCCCCGTAACCAGTTTTCCTCGAAACCAACCAGAACCTCTCGAATATTCATTCAAGTATCGCCGGAATCCTACTCCGGCAAACACAAGGTTTGATTCTGCCTCCACCCTTAACACCCTAGAATTCCCTAGGCCTCCTCTTTCCATTCCTCTAAGTCTTTTCCTTTGAATAGGCCTAAATCTCTTCGAATATTAGTTTGAGTGTCGCTGGAACCCACACCGGTGAACACTTTTTGTTCCAAAGCCACCCTATGACATCCCCAAAACACTCAACCCTAATATCTAAGAGTCTTTTCATTAAAAGAAGATTCAACGGTCTGCCTAAGGTTAAAAATTCCAAGAAATGATATTCAAGGTTTTGAAAATCCTGGAAAATCAAGAAAAATGAAGAAAAAAAGAACAGAAAAAAAAGAGAGAAAAGAAAATAATAAATCCTCAAAATTTCGGACCATAACATACCTAATCAGGTTATTCTCTTATGAAAAACACCTGGTTAGGCATGTTACGGGTCGGAATTTTGGATGATTGGGGATTCCAAAGGCTGGCCGGAGTTCTTGATTTTTTAGTAAGTCTTTCTATCTTTCTTTCTTCATTTTATTATTTTGTTTGCATACATTTTGTTAGATTTTGTTAACTGTAAATCTTCGTTTTTTTTTTAATTTTGTTTGAAATACTTTAAAAATCGGTTATAAATTGAATACTGATTCTGTCATGATTAGTTTTTGTTTACTGGTAAAATAGTTGATAGCAATTTAGGTTTTGATCATTAGTAGTATGATTTCAGTAACTGATTTTATTTTAATGATGTTAATTGTTTAGTAGTAAGTTTGGTTATAGCTGTTAGTCCCTCAATTATTAGTAAAATTCAATAGTTAAGTTCGATCAAATTCTGAATAATCAGTTAGTTTGTGATAATATTCAAAAAAAATAATTCATGGGTATGAAAATGGGGTAATAGTAATAAGACTAAGGAATTAGGGGTAATTTAGGTATAAGAAAATGGTAGTTAAGCAGATTTTAAATGCAAGTGAGGGCAAAATTGGAATTACAAAGGGGTAGGAATGTAGTAGAATTAACTAGAACCTTCTAGAATGGGTTCTAGTATAAATTTTAATAAAGTGAATGTAGTAATATGTTAATCAATTTAAAAATGAAGGACTGTTTAATAAAATCTGATTTCAAACTTCCCTCCAAATCCAAAATCTATAAATAAGCAACATTGACCTTAATTGAAAGGACTTTTAAAAATCTGAAAAACAAAAAAAAACTAGAAGAACCATATAAGCTTTAGAGAACCCTAGAAAAATTCAAAAAAAAAAACCTGATATACTTTAGATCTGAAATTAACATTTCAGATCACATTCTTCTTCTCTTTTACATTTTGAATTCATATCAAAAAGCCAAAAACAATCAAAATACTATACTGTTACATTAGTTTCAGATTCAAATCAGGAATCAAGGAATCAGTGAAGCAAATCTAGGCAAATTTTGGAGTTCATTCATCTCTTTCAGCTAGTCTCACAATGATTTGAGGGTTGATTTCTCTGTTTGAATTCTGGAAATTCTCCAAGGTTCATTAGAGTGATTTTAGGATAATTTCGAACTAGGATTAAGTCAAGTTAATTCCAATTGAATACTGAAGTGGATCTGAGTTGAAAGTATACTGCTGAGAAGTCTGATTTTCATTTCAAAAAATACTCCTGCACTGCTGTTGCAATTTGCTGCTGTAGTTGATTAATCTCTCCTTCTATTTCTTACTTTCAGGTACAATTTTATCCCCTGACATTTGTGAGGCTCCGATTACTGCATTCATGCCATTGTACAATCAATTTGTTGAAGCTTTTGAATACATTAGGCTGCTTATTGTTTTAATTCTGCTATTTGTCCTTTATCATTTTGTACATCTATGAATGAACTGTTATAAGTAGAACTTTGGATTCTGTTGATTTTTAGAACTTATTACTATAGTGATAGGTTAGTTTAGTATTATGTTTGTTTGAATTACATCATGTTTAAATTAGATTTACAGAGATGGATGTGCTAACAGCTTATTTCAAAGTTGAATTGCCATATGAACTAGAAATGGATTCCTTGAATCTAGTTTTAAAAAAAATTAGATTTGTAAGTAATTTGGTCTGATTGATATATATATGAGTAATATTGTAATCAATTAGTTGTGTAAGATTAAGCAGTAAATCGGAGTTAAGCTATTCGTTCTCACTTTGATTAGAATAATTTGAAACGTTATCTTTGGACTTTGGTGAAATAAACATGATTGGGACTTGACATTCCACTTTCAAGTGGAATAAGTCATAAGGCCGAAATGAATGGCCCAAGCGTCTGGTCATATTCACGTACTCGTTTGGATCTGAATTCAGGCCTGCTATTAGCCCAATTAATGTTGGACCTGGTCGAGGTCCGTTTCCGTCGATTACCTGGAGTTTTAGAATTCAAACGTGATAACTTCAAAATATCAACAACTAATTAGTCATGTTAAGTTTGGGTTTGACTAGAGATTAAAGGCCCAAATATGACAGTACTCAAAATATAATAAATGAACAAGTAGGAATAGGGAAGTTAAATCATGAATATAAAATCAGGTTTTGGAATTAAGTAGCGGGCTCGAGTAGAACGGTTTTTGTATCTTATTGTTCGAATACGGATTTGAATCTAAGACTCGAATTTGTATTTTATGAATTAATTGACCTTTAGAAACAACACAAAAAGAAATTAGATATTTTAGACATGACCTTAAATAAAATGAGATGAGCCTCACCGCATTAAAAAAACAATTGCGGGGCCCTCAAATAATTATTATAAAATCCTTAGACTCGGAAGGACCGTTTAACTAATTTCACGGTTTTTCCCAAAGTAATAAGACGTAGATATTTTAGGCACAGTTTTAATATACATTCTCAAGTACGGGTGCACATTTATGTGACCCAAATCTTACTCTCAACGAAGTCGAAATATATTTAAAGCCACAGGCGTACTGGCACGGTGTGGTCCGCGATGCATTTTCATGACGTTGCAAATTCTTTTAAAAATAATATAGCGGAATATTAATGAATGCACATAAAATGGAACATATAAAGAAATCAGATAAAAAACAAAATACAACAGTTGAGCGACCGTGCTAGAACCACGGAATTCGGGAGTGCCTAACACCTTCTCCCGGATTAACAGAATTCCTTATCCGAATTTCTAGTTCGCAGACTGTAACAGAGTGAAACTTTCCTCGTTTCGGGATTAAACGGTGACTTGGGACACCATTATATTCTCAAGCGGCGACTCTGAAAAACTTAAATAACTAATCCCGTTCCGACTGTCTTTAAATTGGAAAAACTCCTCTACGCCCTTGCGGGTAAAGTAGTATAACGTAAAAAGGAGGTGTGACAGATCTGGCGACTCTGCTGGGGATAAGAAACCCAGAACTTTAGTTCGGGGTTTAGCAATTCGAGCTCAGTTAAATTGCTGTTTTTGTTTATATCTGATTTCCCTATATGTTTTTGATCAATGTGCTAAATGATTACCGTTTTAATATTACGTGATATGTATATAAAAATTATACCGAAAACCCTTCTCTTCTTACCTCCGGGGATGTGCTTACTGGTTGAGACTCCCCTTTCTATTAGTGTCATACCAAAAAATAAGAAAAGAGGCCGGACAAGT